>JANIHY010000004.1:55931948-55946000 GCA_027479065.1 Erythroxylum brevipes | reverse complement strand
AATATGTAAATTGATAAAAAAATTAATTTGAATTGGATATTTTTATAAATATTAAATTTATTTAAACATTGCAAAATATTAAATTCTAACTTATAATTTGATAAAAATATTAAAACCGAAAATGGGCTTTTGGGCCAGAACGATATATTGTTGACAAATTCTAGCTATAAAGCCCATTGACTCTGTCGGGTTTAGGCCACCCGACCCATCAAGGCTAAACCGCTCTAGTTGCCTACCAATCTCCCAAGTAATGGGTCGGTCAATAAAAACTTTTCAACGACAATATGAACCCTTGGATTAACTCAATCTAATCCTGGCCGTTGAAACCCATTCCCGCACAGATAAATACCGCTCCATATCTTCTCACGGCGAGACCTAGACGCTCTCGAAGTTTTTTGTGGCCCGCCCTTACCTCTCCAGGTAAAATCAACTCAAAATTTTTAAGATTAGGGTTCTGTAGGTCTTACTGTGGCATATCCTCTTCAAATTCGAAATTTTTATCCGGAAATAGGTATTATGTCGTTGCTTTTTGTGTGATTGATAAGGTTCTTGACAATTCGTATGTGTGCCTTTTAGTTTAATTTTGGATTGTTGTTTCAATTTGAGCGTACTTTTGTGGCACGTAATTTAATGTTTTATAGATCTGTTTAGGAAAATTTGTGTGCTTTTTCCCTAAATTTAGGGATTCGATCCTGAAGTGCCTTGTGAAGTATATAGGAGGATGTTATGATTGTATTAATTATGAATTGCTCTGGTTGGTCGTCTATATTGTGGTGAAAAGCTTATTTCTTGTCCTATTGTTGTTGTAGTTATTGTGTATTTTGTGGGTACTGATCAAATCTTTTGTTGATTGCAGTTTGAGAATGCCGCGTTACGATGATCGATACGCGAACACACGCCTCTACGTTGGTCACCTGGGCTCTCGGACAAGATCACGAGATCTGGAATACGTATTCAGCAAATATGGAAGGTAGTAAGTTTGTTGATGGTAGTTTGATGCAAAGCTTCTGCTTTTATATTCTTCTTGTGACTCGCTTACTATTCTATGGGAAGGTGCAGAAGCTTCTCCAAATGCCACCTATAAGCTGTTTGCTTTTTGTCTATCAAAATCTTTTTATTGTGATTCCACGCAAATGACTTTGTACTTCTGTACATTTTGGATTGCCAATGATTGATATGAAGTTTTGTTGTTTGGCTTCTTCAAGAATGTAAGGAACATTTAGGTCTTAAACAGCTTGTTCTGTGCTTCAATCACTGTTTGAACTGTAACATTATCTGTGTGGGAATTGTGGAGCTAGGTGTCACTTTTTTTTGACTTGAATGATCTTGTTGAAGGTTTCTGGCCTTTTTTCCTAACCTGGAGGTCTATGGTGAGAGGGTTGCCTTGGTGGATTTGGTGGAAATTCTTGCCGAATTATAGGAGACTTTGGCGATTCTTTCTATTATGTTATTGCGTGTTTTTATGGAATTGGCAACAATCTCAAACTGGTGTTTAGTTCGTCTATGAGGGTGAAGTATCATACACTTGCAGTACTTAAGTAATGATGGCCTTACTTTTGTGGCAACCGTTTCGCAGAGTACGAGATGTGGATATGAAGCGTGACTACGCATTTGTTGTAAGTGTTGTTGTCTTATTTGTTTATTTTTAATATATATGTTTCATATTGCTGAATCTGCATACTTTTGATGCGCTTTCATTTTCTGATGGGTTGTGCTAATATTGTACAATTACCGAAACATTGTTCCAAACAAAATATGGTGTGATTTCTTGGCATTGGTCTGAAATTTTTCGAACAGGAATTTAGTGATCCTCGAGATGCAGATGATGCAAGATACCACTTGGATGGTAAAGATCTTGATGGAAGTCGTATCATTGTAGAATTTGCGAAGGGGGTGAGTTCAATATTTTAATGTTTCATGTAGATATTTATCAGCCTATTTTTGTGTTATTTCTGTGTTTAGACCAGGCAAGGTTTTTTGAGACAGTTTGTAGGAAACTGGAATTACACATTAAATGATAAACAGAGAATAGAAGGTTGAGCGTTAGCTTGTGTGCTTTACTTCTAAATGGTCTATTAACCAAACTTCTCAGCAATTTATCTGATTAGTCTATGTTTTTGGTCTTGGAAAAAAAGGCTGGGTTGGACAAGATCAATAATTTTGGTTTTTGTAATCAATATTCCGTATTTATGATTAGGTTCAGCACTCCAGTTTCAAGGTTTCTTGGTTCTTGTGCATCAAACTGATTTTTTAGTGTTGTTGATTGGATGCTTTGTTAGGTACCCCGTGGTTCTCGAGAATATTTGGGCAGAGGTCCTCCTCCTGGATCTGGCCGCTGCTTCAATTGTGGAATAGATGGCCACTGGGCTCGAGATTGCAAAGCTGGGGACTGGAAGAACAAATGTTACCGCTGTGGAGAAAGAGGTCATATAGAGAGGAACTGCAAGAACAGTCCCAAGAAACTAAAGTAAATTCATTCATCTTTTTGATCTATCCTGCTTGAGATTTTGGACCTCCCGATTAAAGTTTTCTTGTCTCTTTCAGACGACGTCGAAGCTACTCCCGTTCACCAGTTAGATCTCGTTCTCCACACCGTGGCAGGAGTCGAAGCCCAAGTTACAGCAGAGGTCGCAGTTACAGGTTTGTTAATATGTGTCACAAATTCATTTTTGATCAATTTATTTTGACCAGTTAATATCTCATTGTTTGTTTGGTGAATTTATGGCTTGTTTCATATTTTAACATTTTCCTTTGTTGCCAGCCGGTCAAGATCACCCCCTTTTCAGAGAGATCGGAGTGTTGAGAGTGAAGGCAGATCACTCAGCCCTGAACCGAAGAATAGGAAGCGCAGCCCATTTGACGAGGAAGGTAGTCCACGTCCTTCTCCTAAATTGCGTGACCAGGAAGATAGGTCAGAGGATAGTGGAAGCCCAAGGGGAAGGAGCAAGACCCCTGAAAGGCAAAGTCCTGGAAATGGGAGATATGGAAGTCCTCAAGCTAATGGCCGCAGCCGCAGCCCTAGGAGCCCCATTGATGATGATTACGAGGACAATCGCCGCCGTGCTCCAAGAGGCAGTGAATCACCATAGCTGCTTGGTAGAATGATGTTGCCTTTGCCTATCACCTGAAAAAAAAATCAAAACTTGCCAGTTTCTTTTAAATGTTTGAATCATTTGGGATATTCAGGAGATATATTTTAAAACTACTTAATTTTGATCAGTGAGGATGGTTTGGCACTTGTAGCAACGCTTTAATTTATGCACTTCTTTCTCTCGTTTGCCATCAAATTCACTACTTAGATTGGACATGTTTGAGAAAATTTATGACTGGCATGGCGTCTATCCCTTCTTAAAGCTTATGCATTTGTAAATAGCCAACTAAAATGCTTACTAATCAATGCTTTTGATTCCCATTATCCATATTGGCACTATGAAATCATCAGTTCTTAGGGAAAAAGACATCTAGTAAGTATCTTTGAATGTTCAAAATAAAAAAAACAAGCAAGTATTCAGAATTTCATGTAACCAAAAAATACTTGAGACGACGTGTTGTACTGGTGTGATTAGGCTGCTGAGCCATACCCATCACAAGATAGCGCTTACTTAGCTTATCCTGAACCCAAAAATGTTTTGTATCACGACTTCGCCTTCCTCTAGCTTCGTCATACTGGCGGCTCATCGGCCACGGCGAAGAGAAAACGTTGCAAAGAAGTCTGAACCAAAGCAAGTGGCTAACAGTAGAGGCTTCGGGGGCAAGAGGAAGGAGACGAATTGGCGTTGTGTTGAGGGTTGTGGAGCATGTTGCAAGCTCGCAAAAGGACCTGCCTTTACCACTCCTGAAGAAATCTTCACTGACCCATCTGATGTCGAGGTTTTTATTTCCTGCCCTGTTGTTTGAATGTGAAATCTGAAGTTACAGATAAAGCAACAAGAACTAGATAGTACGAAAGTAGATTGATTTTTGTTTGTTGTCTATGTTGGTGTTTCAGCTTTACAATAGCTTAATAGGTCCAGATGGATGGTGTAAACACTTCGATAAGAGCTCACGCAAATGCTCTATTTACCCTGGTGAAGTGATCGCTCCATGAGTATTTATTATCCCTACATCGAAGATAATCTGTGTTAAGATTCTTGTTTTCTTTTTCTTGCCCAGACCGTCCATATTTTTGTCGCGTGGAGCCTGAAGTTTTCAGTTCATTGTATGGCATTGAAGAGAAGAAATTTGATAAGGAGGCTTGCAGGTAAAGTAGTGGACAACTTTCTATGCAGCCTCCTTATATTGCTTTGTAGTGTGACTGGTGATTCAACTTGATTGCAGTTGCTGTAGAGATACAATCAAATCGGTATATGGTTACCGTTCGAAGGAGCTGGAGAATTTCAATCGTAACTTGACGAGCTCCCCTCCTGTTTAATTAGGTCGTGCACTGAATTTCCTGCTGAAAATCCTCAAAGGTCATTCATCTTAATCTTTTTCCATTAAAATTTGTGTTTCATCTGACACAGAGATTCTAACTATTCAGCAGATTTTTGGGTGTCGATCTATGTGCAAGGAGAAGTGTTCTAGAGAAAGTTCATTGTATACAGTATGAACCTGTGGATAGATCTCCTTCAGCTCTCGACTGTCGTCAGGTTCTGGAATTCCCTCGATTAAGCTTAAATCAGCAGACTGTCGTGTATCTCGGCTCTCCCTTGCCACGAGATAGAATTTGGCAACTCTTACTTCAGATGTTTGATGTGTAGTTGGAAGCCACAATGTGAATTACAAAAGATTTGACAACTTCTATTGGGTTATGCATGAGGTAGAGTGCAGAATGCCGAGTCTTGCAAGTTCTGTTATGAATAGTATAAATGGGAATCATGGCAATTCTGTGGTTTGTTCAACACATCCTCTGTTCAACACAACCTCCGTTGTTTAGGACCATCAAGATAACTGTAGTTGACAGTTTCATCTAATTCAGTTACAGTTCACCCATAAAGAGAGTTTATCATAACTGTTTTAAGAAGAGATTAGCAGAAACTAGAACTTACCCACCTCAAAGATTGTTTCTTTATTCTTCATCTCTCTCTCAGAGGCACACACACACACACACACTGATCAATGGCAGAAACAATCTGGCAAGCCTCTGCAGCATCTACTAGAGAGTTTCTCATAACTGTTTTGAGAAGAGATTAGCAGAAACTAGAACTTACCCACCTCAAAGATTGTTTCTTTAATTCTTCATCTCTATTGTTTCTTTAATTCTTCATCTCTCTATCCGAGGCAAGCACACACACATTCTTCATCTCTCTCTCAGAGGCAGACACACACACACACTGATCAAATGGCAGAAACAATCTGGCAAGTCTCTGCAGCTACTACCTTACTCCTCATAGCCACAATGATTGTCACAACTGAATCATTTTGCTCAGATTTAATGACCTCGTCACTCTCTTCAAGAGGCTTCACAATCTTTGCTCATGCTCTCCATGCCCACAACGTCACAACCACTGCCGCTCGCCTGACCTTCCTTGCACCGCCGGACAGCGCCCTCGTTAACCGAGTGCTGAACAATGACAGCCTTCACGGCCACATTACGGCTGCCGGAGCTCTTCCATACCAGTCTCTCTTGGCGCTCCCGCCAAATACCGCACTCCCAACCCTCCACCACAACACCACTCTCGTCGTTGGCTCTGACGGCGAAAGGGTGTCTCTCAATAACGTTCTTGTTGTTGTTCCTAATCTTTACATTGATGGGCTTTGTGCCGTTCACGGTGTTGACGAACCACTGGTGCCCACTCCTCTCGGTGTGGATGATCATTCTTTGAAACCAAGAACCAATCTTTTGCCATCTCCAGGGAATATTGGAGCTCCGCTATTTTCCAAGTATGATTGGTCGGTTCGCCGAAAAACCCATTCTTGAAGACTATTAATGTGATTCTTGAGACTGCAACTGCTTTGCCTTTTGGTTAGCAAGCTACATTTTTGCTTTTCTTTGCTTGATCATGGTACTTTCTGATCTTTTCTCCGCTTAAAAATTAGGAGTTTGCACGTTACCTTTGACCATCTTAGTCAAAACAACGTACCTCCATATGTAAATGCTTCTGTTCTGTGATTTTCTTATTAATAAAAGTTTCCCCATTGTTCTTCATCCTTTTCTGCAAGTTAAAGTTATGCAGATCTTATCAGCTTCGAGATTGCCAATGACACGCTCTTGGAAGTTGGATTAAATCATTTTGATGTTGTGTTTATACGTAGATGACCTCATATTTACTGGGAATAAGCAGTTGATGTTTATAAAGTTTAAGAACTCCATAGCACACCAGCTTGAGATGATAGACATAGGATTGATGTCTTACTTTCTTGTCATTAACGTGCAACAAACTAATGACGGAATATTCCCCTGATGTCTTAAAGAAATTCAAGATGGATAAAAGAAACCAACGGGAGTTTATAAGCTTATACGCTCTCTCACCTTTCAAACTAGCTTTTGTGGTTGGTTCTTTCGTAAGACCTGTAACAATCTATCAATAACAGAAGCTGAGTATGTTATAGTAGCATCAACAGCATGTTAAGCAATTTGGCTATGCAGGATGCTAGAGGATCTGAAGCATAATCAATTTGGTCCAACGTGTATGCAGCGTGACAACGAATCAGCTATGGCAATAGTGAAGAATCCTATGTATCATGGACGAAGTAAAAATATTGATATATGTTATCACTATATTAGGGAATTCATAAAACAAGGATAAATCAAACTTCAGTTTTGCCGAAATGAAGATCAAGTTGCAGATGTTAAGACAGCCTTGAGTTGCAGACGTTACGACAAAGCCCCTCAAGACTTTGAATAAAATGCCATGGCTCACAGCACAGGCCTTTAAGTATAGATACCTCACTTTATGATGCTTTTCTAAAGCAAAAGAAGATTCGAATTGTGAAGGTTTCAGGTCGGTGGAAAGGTATTCACGTTCATATGTGATCGGAGAATAATCAGGGATTAGCGGTTGGTGTACAGTATTGTCAGCGAAACTCTGGGCGGTCTACACCGGTCTTTCGTTGACTAGGAGGTTGGGCTTCCGTAGGATTGAGTTAGAAGTGGACTCATTGGGAGTCCACCAGCTCCTCTCTTGAGTTAGAAGTGGACTCATTGGGAGTCCACCAGCTCCTCTCTTCTGCTTCCTCCCATTCCCAGTCGCACAACTCTTTGGTCCTGGGTATTCGGGAACTTCTTAATCGAAACTGGTCTGTTGTTCATCGTCACATCTACCGAGAGAATAACAGATGTGCGGACTGACTCGCCACCCAAACAGTTCATTCCGACCTTGGAGTCCTTTTTTTTAATGTACCACCCATCGGGTGTCACAATATCCTGCTAGAGGATAGGTCGGGATTTGTTTCCCAAGACTCATTTTGTAACCGGTGTACTCTTATTTTTCCTTTATATAATTTTTTTTTTAATTTCTTTTTTTGCAATAAAAACACTAAATAGAGTTGTCCCAAAGGCAGGTTCTTGATTTGGCAGGCAACCAAGTGCTCTGCTACGCCTATGAACAGCCACTTTCATTTCTCTTCTCAACGATCACCTTCAATTATCATTGTAGCATGTCCTTTCCATCTTTCTCGTCGTAGTTAATATATACACTTGGATGACCTTTTCATTACATGGACGAGCCACAAGACTTTACCAACTACTCCAGTGTTCTTGGAGACAGTAGTTTCTTTGCTGCAACTCATGAAGATTGCCCTTCATCGACCTCGTACCCTCATCTCGAACTGGACTATGACTACCCATTTCAGGAGGGTTTCTCCTACTACTTGGTGTCTCAACCATATCAAAATGTAGAGGTTTATTCTGTGGAGAGAATTCAAGAAACAGAACAACCGCTGTTTACCAACTGGACTTCTTATGGTAATGAATACGACTCCTGTTTCAACTTCAGTGGCTGTTGTGCTGACAGCCCTTTATCCTACGACGACAACACTGACTACATCAGTGAATTGGAGAATGCAGAAGATTGGCTTCGAAGCGAAACACTGGACAATTCAGTTATCCCTTATGAACATACACAAAACCAGCTTTCATGGGATGAGAGTCCTTGGTCCAACTATCCATCATGGTTTGGCTTTGTCAAGGAGGAAGGCGGCACTAGTTACTGTAAGCAAGAGCCTTTATATGGCTCTACCTACTCTATAGATGATTTGGGGATTTGTGAAGGTATATTTGGTTACTGGCCTTGCATGACGCAAAAACACCCAGAGGCCTTAGTTCTATGAAAAATAATCACATGAGATAGACATATATTCTCTGATTCCAATAAGCTGATAACATTTGAGCTACTGTCATAGGAACTTGTGAGCATATCACATTGAATGCTTAAACTATAAGAGAGGATTGTTTCGCAGACTGGTTTCTTTCACATAATTGTATCACTCATTTCCTCTTTTAAGTACAACTAGAAACTCATAGTAGGCATCGATCTCAAATACATCTGCACAACTAATCTATCATTGTTCTAGAGATCAAAGTAACTCTACAAAATTCAGCTAAACCTTTCCTTTTTGAAGAAAAGACAAAATCTGTATTAATTAGCATCTGTACAAAAAGTTACCAAATTTCCGTTCTTCTATCACATATCAGCTCCTAGCCCTAGTTCATCCTCAATGTCATCTCCATCTTCAAACAACTTAAGGAATCGAGCTTGTTCTTGCTCTCTTTTTCTCTTTTGCCAGAATTTGAATGCCGTGAATAAAGCAAGTATCAATACACTTGAAACCAGAACAGATATGACTATGATCACAGCTAGATGCATTCCATTACCACGATCGTGCTTGTGTGAGGAGGTATTGGCATCTGTATACACCCGAGAAAATAATCATAACCACAGTTCACAACAAGATTAAGATGGTCCATATACAAGGAACTGCATAGATGTGGTTATTCACAGCTTTAAAAATTGTTACATGATCCAGATTTCAAGACCTTTCAATTTCACCATAAGAATCCACAAAGAAGGTTGCAATAAGTTTCAGTAGCACGATATGTAGAACAGATTGCTGGAGCAATGAAGTGATTTCTTATGGCATCTAATTCTGAAAACCACCAACTTACCAACTGAAGTTAACCAGCTTTCAAATAAATTGAGGATTAGCATAGAACCAATCAAATCTCTTAAGATGAGTCCTGTTAAGAAATCCCCGAAAATATCGAGCAAGAAATTCAACTTTCACTTATTCTGCTAACACAAAGCGTGTGGATTTCTAATAAAAGAAACAAGAAAAATACAGTTGTTTGGTCCACACATTTGTTTGATAGTTGAGAAGAGATATATTAATCTTGTTTCAAAGAACCACACCCCTTCATATGTAAATAGACCCGAAAGAGTTCTTGATACCAATTGTACCAGCAATTGAACTTCCAAGATATAAACAACAATAATCTTTTAAAAGTGCAATGCAAAAATGGCAACTCACTCACCAGCTCCTAGAGATGCACATTGCAGACATAGAAACGTAGCGTCAAACTCATTGTCTTTGATTCGTCTATATTTTCCATCAGAATCCTTGAAGTCAGAAGGACAAAGTTCCCATTCATCAAACACATCGTCGGGTTTGAAATTATCCTTCTCATAGAACCCACAACGTTTGCATTTCTTATCCGTTATTTGCGTCAATGGCTGCCAACCATCAAAATCACAATTTCGGTATAATCAAATTCACTTAACATGGTTTTTTCCAAAAAAAAAAAAAATCACTTAACATGGAAAAATCAAATCTTTATCATCTCTTGAATATTCCCCTGCCTAAAACGTAAAGGGTAATTTAGATTACCTGAAATTACTCATACAAAAAGAAAGAAACTGACTTACCTGCCAGGATTCTTGACCGTTGAAACTGTAAGATACGTTAACTTCTTTAACATCGGGCAATTCTACTCTGTCCTCTCCTTTACATCGGAAATACACCGTCGGTTTTATCATAAACAATTCGTGCGTCTTATAAATCTTAATCGAGTCGAGCGTGACCACACCCGGCAATACAAATCCTGCCAAGCACGCCCTTAGTCAAACGACTCTTAAATTCTATCCACAACCCAAAATTTTTAATATGATCGAAAACTCTAAGTTCACCTGAACAGTAGCTGAGCAAGATCCAATATACCAGAAGAACAGCTGAAACCCCAAAATTCAGAGAATGCCCAACCGGCATGGTGACAAATTCACTCCACGATCCTACCCAAGCTATTTCAATAATCTGATGTATGTATGATAATTTGACTCCGTCAATGGCGGTGGCGATGTTGCTGAGAATTTCTTATTTTGGTTGAGCTAAACGTAGGGAAGTTGGCCGGTGTTGGCGTCTATTGTCGAATAATGGAGTTTTTCCTTTTTATTAAAAGAATAAAATGTATTTAGTGCTTAGATTACGTGGAACCGTATTGAGGTGGCTTTTAATTTTCCAACAAACCGATGTTTCTGGAATTTGAAAATTGTGTCTTCTTTTTTCCTAAAATCATAAAAAATAGCAAAAGAATATTGACATCTCTCATTTGTCTAATGTGAGTAGAGATGGGCCAAAGCCAAAATTTTGGGCCCTTGGGTTAATTCTGTCTGGTCTAACCCGTCAGACAAGTATTACTAAAATAACGTTATTTTGATATTTTAATTTTAAAAACTAATAATTCGAGTCAGGTGATGTTTCAGGCTCGAGCTCGAGCCTTTTATCTCAAGCCCAGTAGGACCTCAAACGGACTTGCGGCTCCTGCACTCAGGCTCGACCTCAGTTCGGTCTATTGTCATCCCTAAACATGAGAGACTTTATTATGTTACAAGGTAATATTGTATCCCAGACTTCACGACTAATTGGATTTTAACCGAATGTTGATGCTAATGAGGATAACATTGTATCTTTTTTTTACCTTTAATTCAAAAGAGTTAAATATCCATGTATATCTTAACAAAGACACTTTATTAAATAAATGTTAAAATTATCTCAACAAGTACACTAACAATAACAATAACACTCAGTATAAATCTCGCTGAGACGCGAAGTCTAGAAAGGTTTAATAGTAGACAATCTTACTCATAACTAGTAGAAAGGTTATTTTCAAATGATTATAATACAGATAATCATAAACATAATAATAAGAATCAGAAAATGAATAATAATAATATTATTGTTAGTGATAATAGTAAAGATGACGACGATGATGATGATAAGAACAGTAATACTAATTATTATTATTATTATTGTTATTATTATTATTAAGTAATTACCTCTTAGATTAACTACAATAAACAAGAGTAAAGGGATCAAAGAGGACTGCCAGGATCTTTTTACGAGTGATATTTTACCTGAATCCGAGCATGCCAAAATTTTCGATTGTGGATTATGTTCTCGGTAAGTTCTAATATTATTATACCATTTTTTATCACCCCCCCTCCCCCTAAACCTTCTTAGGCCTCCATATTTTTCTTCTTACTTCGTTAAGTACGATCTTTTCGCATCTTCTCATTAGAGCATCTGGATGTCTCCTCTTAACATGACCAAATCACTTAAATTTTATCTCTCTTAATTTGTCCAGAATATTAGAAACATTTAATTTGTCCCTCACCGTTACATTCTTGACCTTATCCCTTTGGGTAAGGTTGCAAATCCAATGGAACATCTTCATCTTTTTCATCATCAGCTGATGACTATGAACTTGACTGATGGGTCAACACTCTGCTCCATAAAGCATGGTCAGTTTAATCGATAAATAATATAATTTACCTTTAGGCTTAAATGATATCTTCTTGTCACATAGAACTCCTAAAGCACTTTTTCATTTAAGTCATCCTTATATGATTCGATAGACTATGTTTTCATCAATTTCTTAGTTGCTCTAGATGATGGATTCTAAATATTTAAAACAATCATTTTGCAGCATAACTCCTGATCCAATCGTTACCTTTACATTTGTAATCACCCTAAGTCGCAAAAAATTACATTTCATGTACTCAATCTTAGTCTTTAATATAAAAGTCTTGAACTCTACGTATCCCTTCAAAGTTCAAGCTTAACATTGACCCCCCTCTTTTGTCTCATCCACTAAAACAATGTCATTAGAAAATAAAATGAACCAAGGCGCGTCCCTTTGAATATTCTTGGTAAGCTCGTCAATTGCTACTGTAAACAAAAAGGGACTCAAAGAGGAACCTGGGTGTAACTCAATATCTATAGAAAAATGTTCCGTATCTCCTCCTATTGTTCTTACTCTAGTTTTTACACCTTCATATACATCCATATTAAGCTCTATATAAATCATAGGGACCTCCTTGACTTTTAAACAGCTCCACATGATTTTCCTTAGTACTATATTATGTGCCTTCTCTAAATCAATAAAGACCATATGTAGGTTACGTCATCTTTCCTTGTTGTATTCCATTAACTTTCTAAGGAGATGCAAAGCTTTTGTCATGGATCTTCTTGTCATGAAGCAAAATTGGTTTTCCAAGATAGAAACATCCTTTCTCACTCGCTTTTCTATCACTTTCTCCGATAACTTCATAGTGATACTAAGTAATTTGATGTCTTTGTAGTTATTACAACTTTAGATGCCCCTTTTGTTCTTGTATAAAGGAATTATCATACTAAATTTCCACTCATTCAACATTTTGACGGACTTAAGAATCACATTAAAAATCTTAGTCAGTCAAGTAATATCCTATCACTTAGGCTCTTCCAAACCTCTATGGGTATCTCAGCAGGCCTTACTATCCTACCACCCTTCATCTCCTTCAATATATTCTTAAGTTCATCCTTTGTAATCGGTTGACAATAAGTAAAATTATGAAACCTCTTGGACAGGCTAAGATCACCTAAAAACATTTTATTTTCTACACCTTCATTAAAAAGACTATAGAAATACCTCTATCATCTTCTTTTGATGCCATTTTCAGCTACAAGCACTCTCCCTGCTTCGTCTTCTAGACAATGAAATTGATCAAAATCTCGTGACTCTCGCCATCTTAAAAATATCCTTGTCCCCATCTTTATATTTAGTCCTTAATAAAGTTTCCCATAAGCTCTACTTTTAACTTATGAGATTATCAACTTTGCTTCTTTCTTTACCAATTTATACCTTTCTCTATTAATAAATGTCTCGACTTCTGCGGTGCTATCTAAAATAGCTTTGTAATTAGCCTTCTTGGAACTTCCTCATTATACCACCAAAACTCCTTCTTACCACCACCCCCTTCGCCCTTTAGAAACACTCAAGATCTTTACAGTTGTATTCCTTATAAGAGTTGTAATTGTTTCACATCTGGTTAGCATCTCCTACCAAACTCCAATCTTCACCAAATATTATTCTATCCTTAATTATTTCTCTATATCTCCTTTCAAATTCCACCATTTGAATCTGGTGCACCTCATAAGATTTATCTTCATCCTACAATCCTTAATAAGAAGATCCATAACTAGCAGGCTATATTGAGTTGACACGCAAACACTAGGTGTCACCCTACAATCCTTGTAACTAAATTGATCCCTCTATCTTATGAGGAAGTAATTAATCAATTTTATTTATAATTTTAAATTATTATTGAACTAATTTATAATTTCTAAATCTATTATTCAAATTTAAATTATTATAGATAAAAGCATCCATTTATTTTAGTTTGTTTGATTTTTAAAGTCTTTTATTATTTATTATTCTTAAAATAAAAACTAACACATAATGTGTTTTATATCTTTTTCCTTAGTTTATATATATATAATTTTTCTGAAAAAAATTAATAGAGTGGACGTCTATATCTTTATTACGTAATAACAAATGTTTACTTCAAACTATCAAAGTATCCTTTTATGGTTAATTATTAACTTTAAGGAACTTATTAACATCAATGTTGAATAAGTATTTCAAACAAAAGCCTCAAATTGATATCATATAAATTTAGGGGGCGTTTGGTTTGAGCACGAGGTTGAGTATGGATATGGGTATAATAGTAGAAGGGAATGAGAATGGGTATGAAAAATAAAAAATGATATTTGGTTTGTAACTTGGGTTTCTGTATTAATACCAATAATGTTGTTTGG
>JANIHY010000004.1:55902112-55920463 GCA_027479065.1 Erythroxylum brevipes | reverse complement strand
AATTTTTTTTAAAAATAAATAAGCTTTTATATTAAAAACCGAAAACTTCAGTACTTCTTGATTAATAAAAAAAACTCATTCAACAAAGTGAAATGAAATGGTTATGCATAGTGAGCTTTTTAAAACATCAAACTAACTAAATGATATTACAATTAACATCACAATGCACCAGCCACCTTATTCTCCACACCTTTTTTTATATTTGATTACAAAATCAAAACTAAGTAACTTTGATAACCACATATATTGGAACAGAGTAGTTATTTTATGTAACAACCCAGATCACCCGTTTACAAATATTGTCGCTTTGGACCTTGACTCAACCAAGCCCTCACGGTTTTGTTCCTTCCGCACACTTGCTCGGGAGAACGCGTCTGTAAGGGAGAGGTATCCGTACCCTTAAAAGGAGTACTTCGTTTCCTTCTTCAATCGATGTGAGATCTCACACTTTATAATCATAAAGATGATCTAATCTTCTACGATATGTTTGTATAATGAATGAGACCATTGCTTAATGGTTAAAAACAATGCCAACAACTCCTTTTCATACATACGAGCTCCTCTATATCAGGAACCCAATTCTTATCATGTGTTAGAAGATCTCGTTCGCCTGTTATTATGAGATAGAGAAAATTAATTGGATGAGATCTTATAGCACAGGGTAAAAATTAGGTTCCTGACACAAAAAGCTCATCCCCTTTTCATAAAGGATGGTCCTGTTGCATCAACACAACATTAATGCCTACTATCGAGGCACCTGCTTCAATCACCATAGGCTTCCTAAAATATGGGAGAGCCAATACAGGTCCACAGGAGCATTGGTTTACACCCCTTTAAAGTACTAAATGCAACCTTTGTTAGTTTATGCTCTTGCAGCCAATCAATTGGATGCAAATTAATGTATGACATTATTTACTATATAATTGAAATTATGATGAGATCATAATTATGATATTCAATTTATGTTTATGTACTATTCCTAAATGTTTTTAGTTGTAATTTCATCAAGACGAGATATTGTTGAAATAGTAAAACTAGCATACTTTATGTTTCTTTCTTATAAAGAAAGTAATTGATCTCATAAATTAAAGCATGGAGATACTTAAACTAATGTGTGGGTGATTATTAGAGAAGAAGTCACTAAACTAACCTGATTATAAGAATTTCGAATGATATATTACTTATTTGTTTATGGATTATCTCATAATGATGGTTATATAACTGATCCTCAAACTTGAGATTACCAAGGTATCTCGTGTGAGAATTACTATGTTTTGATGCTACTTATGAATCGTTATAGGATAATTCAGTCGGTAGTAATTAGATATAGTATGAACCATATGAAGATGAGTAAGTCAATATAGGATTTGTCACTCTAAAGTAATTAAAGAGAATATTTTACTATTCTTGATTAGTAATGATTTATGAAATTCTTTGACCAGAGTGATTTGACATTTGAAAAGATGTTTTGAAATTTCAATTATAAATCAATTATTAAATAGCAAGAACAAACATGATTAAATGATGAGAGTAGTTATTGTATCTATACTCTGTCCATTAGAATATTAAATGATGAAATGATTAAATTATACATCATAGCCATGTATGGATATGTTAAGTCAATCACTTTGACATTCTTGATATTTGAATAATCATAACATGTTAGACATCAATCATGATTTATGATTATGAATTGTTTAATTTGAGAATTAAAGATAAATTTAAAATTTTTTAATTTATCTAATTCTAATTGTGAATTATAATTGTAATTTATAATCATTGTCAATTTATTAGAAACCTAATGAGTCACACATCAGAGAGCAATTTGTGAAAGAAAAATCAATTTAATTAAGTTGGATTTAATTATAAAGTTTGAGAAACATTGGGGATCAAATATAAGATATTTGATTTTATTAAAATTAAATTAATTAGAATTAGAATTAGATTTAATTATAATTAAAGAAATTTAATTTTAATTAAATACCCTTATGATTTTTCTATTTAAAAAGGGATGAATATTTTAGAAGCTAACACTTTGTCTTCTTCCTCTCAAATCAGTTTTGAGAATTACTCTGTGGATATTACCAGAGGTTGGATGATTGAACAACTTGTGATTGATTAATCGACAAAGTTTCAAAGATTTTTCAACAAGAAAACGAACAAGGTACAATTTCTAATTTGTTTTGTGTTTTATTCAAATTTATTTAATTATCGAGATCCGTTTGGAATTCGTAACGGTTTTATTTTTCGCTACACTCGTAATTTGATTATGATTGGATTCCTAATCACTTTTGTTCCTTCTACCACATAAAAGCATTCTTTCTAAGTAGTGTAGTTAATGGCTTAGTGATATAACCATGTATTTTTTTATAAATCTGCACTAGTAAGCAGCTAAACCTAAGAAGCTTCACAATTGTTTCGCAAATGTGGGAGTTGGCCACTGCTTTAAAACATTCACCTTTTTACGATCTGTAGCCACCCCCTCAAAACTATTCACAGGGACTAGTTGGGGACCTGTTCCAAACCAAATGCACATTTAGAAATTTTAACATAAAGATGATGATATCGTATTGCCTTAAACACCTCCGCCAAATGAACAAGATGTTGCTCCCAAGTATCACTTTATATTACTATATCACCCAAAAAAAATGAGCACTGCTTCCAATTAGAGTATTCAAGGTTAATTAAAAATGAAAATGTTAAAGATTTTATAAATGGTAAGTACCAACTAATCAAATGGCCAGTTCTATTCATTTTGGTAATTGCTGGATCTAACTTCAATTCTTATTAATGTGTTATACACTATTCATATTAAAAATTTTAATATGATATAAGAGCTTAAAATTGTCTTAATAGTTTGTAGCGGTGTCTGCTTTTTGTAACCTTTCGTCCAATATATCCATCAGATGTCTAGCTCTAATTTGAACTGAGAAGGGTGTGTTAAGAATCTTATATTGAGCAAGTAAAAAATGTTAAAATAGTTTATAAATGTATGACAAACCTCTCCTTACAAGATACCATTTGGGGTAAAGTTAGGCCAAAATTTATCATAGTAATAGAGCAGGTTTGGTTTGAATTCTTAAGTTCCCAGTTGTTTGTTCGAGTTTCTGATCTCAGAAGTCCGGTCTAGTTACTATCGCGTTTATTTCAAGTGACAACTAGATGTTCAATCTCAATTGTACCTCAAGCAGAATATTATAATATTCCACTTTAATAAAATGAAAATATTAAAAGATTTATACATAGTAAGAGCCAACAAACTAAATAACTAATTCTAATCATTTAAACAATAGTTGAATCCAAGTTCAACTCTTATTAATGAGTTATACATTATACTCATATTAAAAATTCTAACAATTTCTTAAAATACTCTTTGAAAATAGAGTTCATTAAATTCTGAAAAGTCATTTGTGCAGCTGTTAAACTTAAACATCAAGGTATAACTAAGAACTCGTAATAGCGTTGGTGAGTTTTAACATATTTGCTGATAACCATGCAAATCCAGCTGATAGAAATGCCTTGCTCCATGATGCTCTTATAACAATTCGTCATAAATGGTATGATTTCATTTTAATTTACAGCTCGGTAATCTATACCAAACCTCTACAAATCATCCAATATTAATGGTGATGCAAATACTCTGATATTCTCTCTTATACTTCTCTTATGTAACATGTCTTTCACTAAACTCTCTACCATTAAACTATGTACCCCTTTTGTCATAAATAGTTATATAACTCACACTCATACTTAAGATTGAGAAAATTGGCACGAAATCAATAGGTCTAGATATGAAATCCAATTCAAATGCTTTTATGAAAACTATGTCGTTTTGTGCCATGTAAGCGAGCTTCAGTCGACCAAATTTCTAGTCAATTCTTAACTCGAACTATTGTCATTTTTACTTATTCATGAGATCAAAGAGTTTGATAATCCCGGATTTAAGCTAACTTCTTTTTTAAATAAAAAGAAGAAATTTAATTTACTCTCTTAATTTTTATTAAAATTACTTTTATCAAATAAAAGAACTCGCATATTATAACTAATCATACCTTTCAATATATGCAAATTTTAATTAGACATATCTTTAACAATGCATGGTACTTTATTTAAGGGTTATGTGTTTAATTACAACAATAATAACACTCAGTATAAATTTCACTGAGACGCAAGATTTGAGGAAGTTCAATAGTAAACAGCTTTATCTCTAACTAGCAGAAAATTTATTTTCAAATGACTCACATAGATGAATAAAAATTAAAAATAAATTGCATTTAATTTTGTTTATAAATTGTGAATTAATTGATGAAAATTAAAATTTAAAGTGTTAAATAATAAAAGTTAGAATAATTAACTTGAGTTTTTTTTGCTAAATAAAGAGAGAAATCTCCTATTGTATTATTTTTATTTCTGTCTCCACTTCTATAAATATTATAAACTGGGCCTGAAAAAGCCCAGGAGTTGTGGCGCGTGGCTGCACGGTTTCATTGCATTTGCTGAACAACCAAAAAAGCGCGCGACGGTATTCGAAGTAACGCCGATCGAGAACACGAGAAAACAACCATTAAATGAAATTGTTAATCTTGGGGAGATTTAATTCTAAAATCCCACAGTTACGCAAATTTCCTTTTCTAATGAGTTCGTTTGACTCCGAATTCCCATTTGTGGATGCATTTGATTCAGCCTTCAGTTACGTTGGACTGATCGGCAGGCCAGTTCCGTCCGTAACTAGGTTGTGTTCCTCTTCCTTTTGTATTATGCCCTCTTTTTTTTCTTATTATGAAACAGTAGTATGTGTACTAATCACCGTTTGGTTTAGTCTGTTATGCTTTTATTAATTGATGTGACTTTTTTCAAATTTTTGGCTTAATTGAAACATACTTGTGATTTTTTCAAAATCTGTTTGGATTCAATAGATACTTATTAGTAAGCTGAGATTGCATGGTGTTAATGTAAGTATTTCCTTGAAAACTTTGTTTCTCTTGTTGTGTTGTGGTTTGACTGATCAGTGAAGGTAGATTGTGTTTGTTGCAGTAACTGATCTACAAAGCAGGGCTGAGAGAGCCAATCAATGGAGTATCCACAAAGAAGGTGCAACATGATCCCGCTTTCACCGGGTCAAACTCCACATTCAAGCAAAAGGGGCTTGAGGGATTCAATTACAAATGATGGGAATTCAAGTGATAAAGGCGTAAATGTGCAGGTCATCGTTCAATGCAGGTGAAAATATTTTATCTTGTTGTTGGTTATTGCTATTACTGGTCTTCAGTTTGGTGCTAAGATTTTGATAGTAGGATTTGAAATTTTAGGGCCCCGATTGGGGACGAGGTGGTGTTGAGGTCACCTTCAGCAATTCTATGCGACGAGCAGAAAGGATTAGTGTCTGTGATAAAGAACACTTCTTATAAGCTGATAGATAAAACCTTTTTGTTTGATAAGGTAGCAGATTATGGTGTTTCATTTACCAGAAGTGTGGAGCAAGAATGTAAACACTAGCTTGAATTATTTACCTTTATTGTACTTCTGATTTTCCTATGATCCAGGTGTTTGGTCCTGCAACCCAACAAAATGAGCTGTTTGATTCAGCCATATCTCCTATTGTTAACGAAGTTCTTGAGGGTTATAATTGTACCATTTCGCATATGGTCAGACAGGAACTGGTAAAACTTACACAATGGAAGGAGGGAAGGTATCAAAGTTACTGAAGTGGTTCATGCATATGAAGCTTTTGTCTATTCTAGGTTATTACAGCCCTAATGCATTGTCGTATCATAAAGTTTCTACTCTTTTCTTTTGCACGAAGGAGAATTCCCTAGTGACACAGGGATCATTCCAAGAGCTTTTGAGCAGATATTTAATGCCCTTAAAGCTACAAATGCTGATTATAGGCTCAAAATTACCTTTCTTGAGCTATACAACGAGGAGATAACTGACCTTCTGACTCCAGATGAATGTGTCAGTTCGTTTGATGACAAGTCAAAGAAGCCATCGCTCTTATGGAAGATGGTAAAGGAAATGTTTTCATTAGAGGTTTGGAACAGGAAGTCGTGCACACTGCAAATGAGGTATACAAAGTCCTGGAGAAAGGCTCAGCCAAAAAGCATACTGCTGACAATCTCCTCAACAAGCAAAGCAGCTGTTCTCACACTATATTTTCCATCACAACCCACATCAAGGAGCATTCTTATTCAGAAGGGGATGAGATAATAAAGTGTGAAAAACTGAATCTTGTTGATCTTGCTGATTCTGAGAATATATTTCGGTCTGGTGCGAGAGACGTTTGAATGCATTAAGACTTTTTTTCTGACCATTTTGAGACAGTAAAGGAACCTCAGATTTTCTCAAATTTCAATACGTGGATTCTTGCAGGGAAGAGCTAAGGAAGCTGGGGAGATAAACAAAAGCTTGCTTACACTCGGCCAAGTTATCAATGCCTTAGCCGACCACTCTGGACATGTTCCGTATAAGTAAGAATGTATTAAAGGAAAAAGAAATCCTGTGGGAGGTTTTAATTATTGCATATACTGTACAGTACCATGAACTTGGGAAATTTGTGAATGGCAGGGATAGTAAATTGACGAGGTTATTGAGGGATTCACTAGGTGGAAAGACGAAGACTTGCATAATTGCCACAGTTTCATCATCAATAAATTCTTTGGAAGAGACACTCAGCACTTTAGATTATGCTTACCGTGCAAAAAACATAAAGACTAGGCCGGAGGTAATTTATCTAAATATAATGTTTCTTAATGCTGAATTCCTTCAAATGAAAATCGATTCTCTCTCTGAAGAGATGAACAACAGTTTCAACTTCTTCCCATTTAGGTCAATCATAGGTTAATAAACTCTGAGCTGCTCGAGGAACGGTATCAAGAGATAGATCATCTTAGGCAATGCATTCTCATTTGAATGTGAAGTCATTTCCCTTGTTATCTTAGAGATTAACTTAAGTATTCAGATGTTATTGCTGCAAGGGAGAAGAATGGCATTTATATACCACAACATCGATACTTAGGTGAAGAAGCTGAGAAGGAAGTAAACATCCAAACCAATTTTGATGTTATCAAGATTCTTGTCAGATGATAATGAGATATAAACTCCTGCATTTGCTCATGTAGGTCATGGCTGAGAAGAAGAAGATAATAGAGCTTGAGTTGGAGTCCAAGAACAAGGTCAATGCTTCATATTTGAAAACATTTCATTGAGTTTTTGCCTGTATGTGTTGGCAAGGTCCAGAAATTAATAAGAAATATCTTGAGTCAGCTGCTGGTAGAGCTTCAGAATTGTTATGATAATCAGCAGCAGTTAACAGCTGAATTAATGGAGAGACTTGAACGGACAGAGGTGATAAAATATTTCAAGTTGCTCTTTACTCTGCAGCTTTCCATTAACCGGTAACATTTCATTTTCTTTGACACATGAACTAATCAAATACTAAATGCAGAAAGAGTTTGAGCAAACTCGAAATACTATGTTTGATCTGGAGAGCAAATATAGAAAGGCAAATGCAATAACAGAAGAAAATGAATACTTCATTTCCAATCTTCCCCAATCTGGTGAGTTTAGGGCGTACTATATTCTGGAAATTTTATTAGTTTAACTTACATGTTTTCACTCTATGGCTAAAATAATAACTTTTGCTCACTTAGAATGTCTTGCTTAAGGTTTGGGTAGCTTAATTTTGGGATTGTTTCTTACTATTATATAGAGAAAGCACATGAAGAACAAGCATTGAATCTTCAAGCTGAGCTAGAGAAAGCTACATCAGAGGCATCAAGTTTATTGGCCAAAGTTGGTTTGTAATCAAAGCTCTACAAAGATATTGGTTAAATAGGTCAAAAAATTTGTGATTTGATATCTGCCTCTGGTTAACAGAACAGCAGGAGAAATTGGAACAACAAAACAAGCTTCTAGTCCAGAATTTCAAATTCAGTTAGTTCAACAGCTTGAAAATTTGCATGAAAATATTGATGCATCTATAACAAAGCACAAGCAGCAATTGAAAGCAATGGATGAAGGCTTACATGCCTTTCTGTTGAAAAAAATGACGGTAGGATGTAATTTCTGTTAACATATCTATTACAGAGTCAGATACAATATGAGAGGGTTAGAACTTTCTGCACTACTTGTAGGCTATGGAAGAACTTCTAATGCAAGTTGGCAAGGTAAAAGACATGCATGGCTCTGGAATTAAATCTTCAGAGGTCATAGCTGCAGAGCTTGATAGGAGTTACCTTTTAACTTTTTCTAATGTTACTTCAGAGTTATCGAGGAATGGCTCTTCACTAGTGGATGTAAGCATTGATGTCTTTGTTAGTGGGATTTAGAATTTCAACTCCTCAAGTCCTCATTCTGTCACTTTTGCCTTACTTGTCATGCAGCTCTTCAAAGAGGAGTTTCTGGAGATTGATGCAATTTTTAATGATTTACAAAGTGATCTATCTAGTCAAGAGGAAAACCTTGTTGAATGTGCAGAGCAGCAGCGTGAGATTTGTTGCTGAAAGTATCCACCTTATTCTTAGAGAATTCAACTTGGCAAATTTGTTGTTTATAGTCTCTTTTTGTGCAATTTCGAGCCACTTTTATTCCCTCGTTTCAGTAAGTTCCTCTTTCAAATTGAACAGTCTCATTTCAGAACATTGCAGATGACAACATCTATTTCTGAAACTCTGATTAGTTTCTTTGAGACTTTGCGCTTACACACTTTGAGTTCGAGCCAGAGAGTGGAAGAGACAGTTGCTATGAGTGGCCAGAAATTATATGAATTTGATAAGGAATTCCATGTGATCAAGTCCAACTTACTTTCAACTTGTTACACACGTGTATACATTCAATTAAATGATCCATTATCTGAACCTTTGACCTTATTGGCAGGAATATGCAGCATTTGATAAGAAACAACTTCTGGAAAAAGTAGCAGACCTACTCGATGATTCATATGCTAGGAAGAAAAGGCTTGTATGCAATCACCGAACTATCCCTTCCACATTAAGTGTATTACCTATGCTCTACTAAATGGCGCATTGAAACATTGAAATAGAGTTGACATACTGAAATCTCTAATCTCATTTTGGTTCCTGGTGTACGAGTATCTTAAGATATCGTATAGAATGGCATTGAAACTCCTCAATCATTGTAGAGATGAAGAGAGAAAAAAAAATCCTCAACAACAAGATATCAGAAGCAACTCTTTTTAGTATTGTTTAGTTGCCTAGTGTTCGGTAAAATAGTATGCTCTTTGCCTTGTTCATTTTTCCTCAAAATTTCAGGTTAAAAGATCCATTAATGGCCTTTTGGACAGTACAAGCCGTGGAGCCTATGCACTACAACAGGGATTAACAAAATTTAGAGACCTTGTTCGTTCTGCTAAGGATAATTGGACAACTCACACAGAAGCTTCAGAGTCCAACTACCTTGATGCAACTGTTGCAGTGGAAAGTGGAAAAGACGGCTTGACAAACAGCCTTCCAAAGTGGTAGAAACTTAGATAAACATTAAGATGAGGCTCTCTTTACATTCACTACTACTCTTTCCCCCAATCTTTATCGATCTTTCTTTCAATCGCATCAATGCAGTGTGGAAGCGGCAAGAAGAGGTGCCATGCATTGTAGAGTAAGAAATTCTCCATTCATAATCCTCGTCCTCTAAGTTTCTCTAGAGTGTAAAATGCAAAACTCAATCTTCAAATTTCAGAATTAATCATCGGGACTGCATGTTTCATTTCCTTGGTCTGCTTCATCAGAGAAGGGATAGAGGCCAATCACATGATCCGGGAGAAGTTTCACTCTTCTTCTTCATTGTCTCTCGAAGAAGTTGAGCTTGCAAACAAATCTCTTCTATCCTTCTAAAGGAGTTTCACTCTTCACCTATAGGAGGCCATTCAGGTTTTCTTCGCATATATAGACGAATTGCTCACAATCTTTATTGGATTGGCATGAAGAAGTCTATTCAAGACTATGTTAAGTCTTGTGGTACATGTCAAAGACAAAATATGCAGCAACTTCTCCAGGGGGTCTGTTACAACCCTTACCTATTCCTAATCAGATTTGGGAGGATATCTCCATAGATTTCATCATGGGACTTCCTAAATCTAAGGGATATGAAGCAATATTGGTTATGGTGGATAGATTATCAAAATATGGCCACTTTATTCTTTTGAAGCATCTGTATACTGCCAAAAGCGTAGCTGAAGTATATGTTAAAAAGGTAGTCCACCTACATGAAGTCCATCATCAATCATAAGTGATCGTGATCGTGATCCTTTGTTTGTGAGTTATTTTTGGAAGGAATTATTTAGATTTCAAGGCACTATGCTTAAAATGAGCTCCTCCTATCATCCGGAGATGGATGAACAAGCCGAAGTTCTCAATCGATGTTTAGAAACCTATTTGCAGTGGTTTGCTTCCGAACAGCCCAAACATTGGTCCCATTGGATTTCATGGGCTGAACTATGATACAACACTACCTTTCATGTATCCACAGGTTCCACTCCTTTTGAACTGGTCTATGGCAGAAAACCTCCAACACTAGTTCGATTTTTACGACGTGAAACGAAGGTAGAGGCTGTGGCAAGAGAGTTGGTTGATAGAGATGAGGCTTTACTTCAGTTGAAATACAATCTTCAGCGAGCTCAAGATCAGATGAAGAAATTTGCAGATAGGAAGAGGACTTCATTATCCTTCATGGTGGGAGAATGGGTATTTCTCAAGCTCCGTCCCCACAAACAACTTACTGTGGCCCGACAAATTAATCAGAAACTAGCGGCTAGATACTTTGGTCCATTCCAAATCCTGGAAAAACATGGAGTTGTTGCTTATAAACTTAAACTCCCACTATACTCTAGGATCCATCCCGTTTTTCATGTGTCTCAATTAAAGAAAGTTGTGGGACACTATATGGTTGAAGAAAACTTGCCAGAAGGTATGGAGGTCGAAATAGAGGATGTGGTAAAACCAGAATCTGCACTAGCCAACAGAGTTATTACAAAGGAGGGACACTCAACTCGACAGTGGTTGGTTCAGTGGAAGGGTAAACCAATGGATAATGCTACATGGGAAGACGAATTTGTTCTTCGGAGCCAATTTTCTCATTTCAGCCTTGGGGACAAGGCTGCTCTTCTGGAAGGGGGCAATATTAGGCCTGATGACAATAACAACAAGCCTAGGATATAGAGAGTGTACTCAAGGAAAAAGAAACAGGGGCTGAGGGGGAATGATGTCAGAGTTATTTAGGATTATGGGGACTGAATGGGTACAAGGAAATAACAGAATGTACATAGGGGTAGCTAAGGGGGGGTTGAGGAGAGCAAAAAAGGAATTCAAGAAGGAGCAAGTGAAAAGTGAGATTTTAGACAGAGAGAGCTAATATTCTCTTTGAGGAGCAAATTCATGCACTGGCATAGGAAGTGATCTTTGGATTCACTTGTAATAGCAGTTTTTATCACTGATTATTATCAACTGGTCTCTAGCATACTAAGCTAGAGTTTCTAACAATGCAACTGTTGCAGTGGAAAGTGGAAAAGAGGCTTGACAAACAGCCTTCCAAAGTGGTAGAAACTTATATAAACATTAAGATGAGGCTCTCTTTACATTCACTACTACTCTTCCCCCCAATCTTTATCGATCTTTCTTTCAATCGTACCAATGCAGTGTGGGGGCGGCAAGAAAAGGGGCCACGCATTGTAGGAATGCTCAAGAATCATTTCTCGGCTTACAAAATAAAAAAATGGATTCTGTTGACTCCATTGCCAAGTAAGAAATTCTCCATTCATATTCCTCGTCCTCTAAGTTTCTGTAGTGTGTAAAATGCAAAACTCAATCTTCAAATTTCACAATTAATCATCGGGACTGCATGTTTCATTTCCCTGGTCTGCTTCATCAAAGGGATAGAGGCCAATCACTTGATCCGGGAGAAGTTTCACTCTTCTTCTTCATTGGCTCTCGAAGAAGTTGAGCTTGCAAACAAATCTCTTCTATCCTCCATTGACGGTGAGTTCCATTTTGCATAAAAACTAAATCTCATCATGTACTGTTTGCATTTTCCCGCGTTACTCGGTTGCGATTCTTGTAGATATGACGAAACTAAACCATGATGCTAATGAGAGTGTCAACGTGCTTATCACTTCTTCCTTTGAGGATATGATAAAACTAAGAACCTATGTAGCATGGACACGGCAAAATGGAGCTGTGTTTGCGTGTTGGACACATGTCTGTGTCGGATACTCATTGACACGTGGTGGATACAACTCAGACATATTTGGAGACTGTTCGGACACGTCTAGAGATCACTCGGATATTGCTTAATGGAATATATGCTCCATTAAACATATGTTCCATGTTTTTTGAGAGGAGCTTATAAAATACCAAATATGTATGAATTATTAAGATCTCGGAAGTCTTGAAATACATCAATCAATGTCGGACACCTACTAACATGTGGTAGACACAGTTCGAACATATCTGGAGATCGCTGGGACATTGCTTAATGGAATATATGCTCCGTGTTTTTTTAGAGGAGCTTATAAGGTACTAAATATGTATGAACTATCAAGATCTTGGAAGTCTTGAAACACATCAATCAATATATATTATATTATAAATTTTCAATTTTTTTTCTTATTTTTAAAATTTATAATATATATATATGTTGTGTCCGTGTCCACCAAATTTTAGAAGTGGGTGTGTTCCCGTATCTGTGTTCATGTTATGTCGCGTGTTTGTGTCCATATCCATGTTTGTGCTTCTTAGCTGAGAACTGATCACTATCACACAATCAAGGAGAATGCGGGGCAAACGTTTGGTCTGACTAATATCAGGTAAGATCAGAAATCTGTTTTGCTACAGCTAAAAGTTGTGATCGTATTCCTACATATAAGCATTACAATATCAGGTGCTGAGCCATATGGTTCGACATTTAAAGAGAGCACACATAGACCGTAAAATTTACTGAAGGAGTCGAAGACTTCCCCAGTTCAAGGAGTCATTACTAACAGATTTGAGTGATCAAAGAAAAATCAAGACGTACCAAAAAAGAAGCAATAGCCAATAAGATACAGGACATGTGAAGGGCACCCAAATCATTCCCTCCTTGAGTTGAGTCCTGGAGTTCAATCACGACTGCCAAGTATGCTAGGAAGTAACAGATTCACAAGAACCAGTGGTATTTGTGCAGAAACCTACCTACATGGCTACATTACAGTTTTTGCCTGGGCAATTTGGAGTTCAATCTTTTTGAAAGTGCTGAATACAACAATTTGATCTGACCCTTGTGTGGATTTTTTCCGCTGATATACAACAACTTTGTGAAGAACAGGTTCATCACTACTTTCAACTAAGAAAATGGCTTTAATGATTCTACAGTTTGGGTTTGTATGTTCACCAACTTCTATTTGACGAGCATATATTGTCAGATGAAGCCAACATTACCTCTCTTTACTACTTCTGGCCTTAACAGTTTGGGATCTAGCTGCACTTTTTCCTGATTTGTGACTGCTTCTTTGGTTTTTCTTGATGATCTTTTGAGCTAACGATTTCAGAGGAACAGTAATGTCCAGAGGCAAGATAACCTCTTGCAACTCACGCCAGTCAAGATCTTCAAAATCACCATCTTCATAAACCACTCTGAACCACCCGGATTCCTTATCAAACTGAGTCACAGCCCCCAGATAATACTCAAACCCGAAGAGCTTCCTCACTCTTCTTCCTTCAAACCATTCACCGTAACCTGTAATTCCAAACAACTCTGGACTTGAAGACGCATTTCTACAAGATTCTGAATCACCTACTCTGGTTGAGTCAACAATATCACCACTACAGACACTCGCCGGCAAATCAGGGACGCCGTTGATCACAATAGCAGGTTCACCTGGTAAGTGAAAAACTCTTGTCTGAAGGGATTCCGGGTCTGGGTCGGTACTTGTGTTAACATCCATTTCTGCCCCAAAATCACGAGACTGTCTGAGAAAACAACAAAGGGAATATAATCAAACGCGTAGTAGATGTTCAAAAACCACAAAAGAACTTAATACTTCTATGAACCTTCAACATCGGAAGTCTCACCGTTGCTCGAATATCTATTCTCTACTTCAAAGATTCGATCTAAGAAGTTGAAAATGAACAGAAATAGCAAATTGTAATAACAAGATGTGCTATCAATGGAACAAACAAGAGCCCAATTAATTTCAGGCCTTTTATGACCCGACCCGAGTGTAGTTTCAAAGACTCGGAATTTTTAATATCGAATATATTAATGCAGATTTATCAAAAACAACCTCTTTATTATGTAAAAGTAAGGTTGTGTATATCCGACCTTCTTAAATTCTGTTTTATTCCGGGAGTTCAAACCGGATGTGATTATGGTTGATAATCCTAATCAAAAAATAATTTCTATTATTGTTTCATTAATTTTATTTTTGTATTACTTAACTTAATTTTAATAATTGTTTTTTATTGAAATAATTTAATTTAATTTTTTTTTTGGGGCAAAAATACCAAATAGAATAGATTCATCTGTTAAGCATTCATGGAAGTGAAGTAGCCCATGAATGTAATGTGATGATGTCAAACTCTTTCAACGCCACCCTCCTTCACCGGGCTCTTCGGGACCTCGTCATTTCCCCTTCTGCTCTCGACTATGCCTTGTACGGTCGCCTCTTCCAGTGCTTTGGCGAGTTACGACTTCCTCTTCAAGGGAAGCAACTCCATGCGCGACTTGTCGTCTACTCTGAGAGGCCAAGCAATTTTCTCGCATCCAAAATCATCAACTTCTACGCTAGGACAAATGGCATTAGCGAGGCACGCCGCGTGTTCGACGATATTCACCAAAAGAACACTTTCGCTTATAATGCTATGCTTTTGGCTTACGCTCTTAATAATTGTCCCAGAGACGCGTTGATCCTGTTCTCGTCTTTGGCGGCGGACGTCAGGCCTGATCGCTATTCTGTTACTTGTTTATTGAAATCGTTGTCAGATTCGTTACTTGGTGACGGTAGTTTGGTTAAGGAGGTTCATGGTTTTGTGCTGAGAAATGAGCTGGATGCGGATGTTTTTGTTGGGAATGCTTTGGTTGCGTATTACTCGAAATATGATAAAGTGGACTTAGCAAGGAAGGTGTTTGATAGAATGAGTGAAAGAGACGTAGTAACGTGGAATTCTATGATTTCGGGTTATTCTCAAGGTGGGTTTTACGAGGAGTGTAAAGGGTTGTACAGGGAAATGGTGGATTCTTCAGGGTGTATGCCTGATGTGGTTGCTGTGATTTGCGTTTTGCAAGCGTGTGGACAGTCAAAGGATCTAACTTTTGGGATGGAAGTTCACAAATATGTGATTGAGAACCAAATTAAAATAGATGTTTCATTTTGTAATGCATTAATTGGATTCTATGCAAAATGTGGAAGTCTGGAATATGCAAGGGAGTTATTGGATAAAATGCCAGAGAAAGACGACGTCACATATAGTGCCATCATATCTGGCTACATGGTTCATGGTTTTGTTCATAAAGGTCTAGAGCTTTTCAAAGAAATGAAGAGTCCTGGATTAAATGTCTGGAATGCAGTAATTTCGGGTTTGGTACAGAATAACTCGCATGAGTCAGCTTTAGATTTGGGCAGACAAATGCAGACATTTGGTTTGAGGCCTAATACAGTGACACTCTCAAGTATACTTTGTGCGTTGTCAAAGTTTTCAAATTTGAAAGTTGGGAAGGAGACACATTGTTATGCTGTTAAAAATAGTTATGACCGTAACATATATGTTGCAACTGCAATCATTGATGCATATGGCAAGTCGGGATTTCTTTCTGGGGCACAGAGGATTTTTGATCGATCCAAAGGCAGAAGCTTGATCATTTGGACAGCAATTGTCTCAGCATATGCTGCTCATGGAGATGCAAAGTCAGCTCTTAGTCTCTTTGATAAGATGCTAATCAGTGGGATTCAGCCAGACCCAGTGATATTCACTGCAGTGCTGACCGCGTGTGCCCATTGTGGAATGGTGGATAAGGCTTGGGAGATCTTTGATTCCATCAAGAATTATGGCATTCAACCCACAATGGAGCATTATGCTTGCATGGTTGGTGTTTTGAGCAAGGCAGAGAGGCTTTCTGAAGCAACAGAGTTTGTTCGTAAAATGCCAATTGAGCCAAGTGCAAAAGTTTGGGGTGCATTACTCAATGGAGCATCAGTTGCTAGCAATGTGGAGCTTGGAGAGTTTGTTTGTGAACATTTGTTTCAAATTGAACCAGAAAATACAGGAAACTATATCATCATGGCAAACCTCTATTCGGAAGCTGGGAGATGGAAACAGGCTGATGAGGTCAGGGAAAAGATGAATCAAGTTGGATTGAGGAAGATCCCTGGTAGTAGCTGGATTGAAACCAGTAAAGAGTGTCACAACTTTGCCACTTGAGACGCATGTAATGGAAATTGAAGATAGATACGTCTGACGGTGTGAGTTTTGAAGGATTGTTTGATACTTCAATGAAGGAAATTTTTATATGATATATGCCTAAGGTGGGCTCTGCATACGGCGGAAAACTAGTCAGAAGTGACAGGATGCTCGTATGCAATACATGGGCTTATCCACTTGAAATGCAGCTTTCTCTGAAAGGAGGTGCATTATAACCCAGTGTTCTTTAATCGTCAGCCCGAGGGACTTGGCCTAGGATCGGGTTCTGAGGAGTGAAGGATATTGTGTCTATCCCCTTTTGAGGATGCTAACCAAGGAGTACATGTATTTCAAAGTTCTAGCATTTCCATATATTTGGAGCTATAATAATCAGGTTTGTGAAAATTTAGTTCAGAGATACTGGTCATGATGTTTACATAACTAATTGAAAAGGGGAACGAGGATAATGCTTTAAAATTTTTTCTTTTCACCATTTCCAGGCATTAGAAGATGGTCAAGGAGAAGAAATACTGTCAATCATCATGAGAGGGACCAGGTCACAGTCAGAAGTCCGATAACTCCTATCCCTTTAAACCATCTGATGCTGGTGGCTTAATCCACCTAAAAGGTAAGAACTTGATTGACATTGTTAGACAAGTGTGTTCTTCTGCAATCCTTTGCACGCGGCTTTTTGGACCCAAGTCCATTTGCTTTAACCTTTCAGTTGTTTACAATTATCTATCTTTACTTTCCAGTTTCCTAGTTAGTAGCCTTTTGTCGTCAATCATCAGAAGTAGGCAAGCATAATCCCTCAGGATCATCTCTAATCCTCTGGAGGAAACCTTTACTTGGCAACTTTTTATTTAGCATCCGATGAAGTATTTTATCCCACCTATGCAATGATTATTTCTCCCCAAGATCGGTACCTTCCTTAGGATAAGACCTTCTTGCCCACATAACAATTTACCTCTTTCCCTCGTAAACCTAAAAGAAACATAGCGATTCCATCTATACACACACATGCACTAAAAAGCCAACAACTTCATCATGCAACAATGAGATTTCACAAAGTCAAGTTGCGTGAAAATCTCTTTTTACCAGGTCCAAAACCGGATGTGTGATCCGAAGCAAAGGCGGTGCGTGCATGTGGGATTGTAACATGCTCCGCAGAGTCCAATGCCAATAATGTAGTTGGAGGAGACAGGAAGAAATAGCCATGGATGGGGCAAATGATGGTTCTTCCTTTCTTCTTGTTTTGTTGCTCTTTATAGTTGGAGGCAACACTGATGAGAGATATCGAAAAGAAATGCTTGTCGAACTTGCTTGTACCAGACACAAGCTTCTGGACAAAATGTCAATATGACTAGCATCTTACTTATATATATAATTCCTCCTACTTTCCTCCACAAATAATTACCTAAAGCAAAGATATTGTCTGCTTCTTTTGGCGACAAGCACACACCGAAAGGCAAAAGGACTGTCTTGTAATTTGTAAAATTTGTTGAAATGAAGTTCTTATAAAATTTCAATTGATATGATCTAATTCTGATTATGAAGTAGTCCGTGTATGATATAGTATTTGATTATAACTCTAAGTACAACAACAGTATTTGATTATGACTCTAAGTACAACAACTTCTGTAATCATTATCATCATTATCACATTCAATCTGAAGTTCCGTAATAAAGCGAAGTTTGGAGAGGCCCGATAATATACAACCTTATTTTTACATAATAAAGAAGTTATTTCTAGTAGACCTCTATAATTATTATCATAATTTTCTTAATATCATATTATATATTTTTAGTGTAATTTTTAGTTTTAACTTTTAATTTTTAATTTTGACTTTTATTTTCAAATAAAATAAAATTTTGTTTGGTTGTTAATATCGATTTAATTATATTTTTATTATTGATAATAATTATATACTAAATAAAACTTAAAAATAAATTAATTAAGTAAATAATT
>JANIHY010000004.1:55605356-55620603 GCA_027479065.1 Erythroxylum brevipes | reverse complement strand
GTAGACTAATTTATTAAAATTTGCTTTCAATTTATTTTTGTTAAAGGAGTCAATATATATTGGAAATAGTTTCCAATTAGATTTGAAAATTATTTTCAAACCAAATTAAATTTCTATTTAAAATAAGAATTCAGATTATTTAGGAATCAATGAGTTTAATCTAATTTAATCTTTCCAAAGAGTTGGAAATATTATTTTAGATTATGAAAATCAATAACTAAAATTAAACGAAGCTTGATATTTCATGCATATAATTTGATTATAAGTGTATAAATCGCATTCTTTATCAATATATATATATATATTGGATACATGTTAAATTGTATGTCTTATATGTGTGATATTTTACATGTAATTTTGTGTTTGATGAGACAAATGAAATTAAATCTTTTATTAAAATATTAAGGACACAGTGAGAACGTGATTGTTGTCTTCTATTGTTATAAGAGTAAATCATAGTGATAAAACAATTACACACAAGAGGGGGGTAAATTGTGTGTCAATTAAAAAAATTGCATAAGTTACTTTCAATCCGTATAAAGATAGGGGCCTGTTAAAAATTAAAATAATAGAAGCCTATTAGACGATAGTAGCCTATTAAATGACAGGTTCCTACTAAAGTATGAGTCATATTGAAATAATAAAAAAGGCACTTGTTAAAAAGAAAAGAATTGTCAGCAAGTCGAAAATAGAAAGAACCTATTATAAAAGTGAAGGAGCCTCTTGCTGAATTAAACACACACACAATATAATGCAGAAATATAAAAGATAAGTAGAAAGAGAGAAGAGGACGCAGTCGATTTATACTGGTTCGGCTTACAAGTCAAGCCTGCATCCAATACCTAAGTATTCAACTTGAGTGTTTCACTATAAAATCAAGTGGTAATTTGACGAGTCTCTCCAGACCCACAAGTTAATATTTTTCAAGGTTCTTCAAACTTCCACACTTGTAGTATTTCACTAGCCTCTACTAGCTCTTAAATAAAAAAGAGGTTTGCTTTATGTGAGCTTCAGTAATCTCTTTACAGAATTTCACTTTCTAATGCATAAAAGAATTTTTTACACTGATATCACTTTAAGGAATGTATATGCTTTTGATGAGTTTTGACATTATAGCTTCCCAAGCTTCTGAATTGTTCCATTCTTGTTTACAGTTGCATTAGCTCTTCCTTAAATAGTCAATTTTTTCAACTAGCCATTGCTTCATCTTGCATCCTTAGTTAGCCATTGCTTCATCTTGCATCCTTAGTTAACTCTATATATTTAAATCTAAATAACTTCGATGTTATCTTTGGCAAAAAAATCTTCTAATAATCATAAGGCTAATATACGCCCTTAGTAAGATCTTTTCAGATAAACCATTTCTAATAAGGTAAGTTCATAATGAAGGTTCTTGTAAGAAAGAAAGCATAATTTTTATGATTTTATTTCCTTTTGAGAATAAGACCTTTAATTATACAAGGAAATAAATCTAATTTGAATTTTGAAATATTATACAGTTATCATCAAAATTATTAATCATAATCCTTGTGCTAACCCTCTCCCCCTTTTTGATGATAACAAGTAATAATAGATATATTTTCAAAATTCAAATAGATGATAAATGATTTCGAAAGATACATGTGACTTTTATATGTTCGAACATAATTAGAAGGAGGTTGTCTCTTAAGAAAGGAACCTATTTGGTTGGGTCAGCAATATTGGGCCCGAGTCCAGTCTCATAGGCCGATCGATCAGTCTCACACCCATGGCTTAATCTGGGCCTAATCCACACATCCACAGCCCATTAGCATGAGGAAGCCTCCCATGCACGTACGTGAGAGACGTAAAGACCTAAAACCTAGCCGGAAACCATATATAAGGTATTATTTTCTCATAACAGAGGTACGCAATCTTAACCTAGCTTTTTCTCTGCATTCTACAACCTCACCTTCACCAGAAAACTTACTTGAGCGTCGGAGGGGCTAATCGGGATATCACCCCCGACGTGCCTTCCATTGTTTTGCAGGTATTTTCTACTTGAAGTTCATCACAGAAGGTTGCCAATCAATAGATCCAAACGGCAACGCACCGTTCGGCCAGAATCCGGCTGAACCAGAACCAAATTTTCTGTAATCATTATTCTATACCAATTCTACTATATATGATTCTATTCACACAAATATATAGAACTTAAAGAAATATGTGGATGAAATAGTATAGAGCAAAGTTAGTATATAGTTATGGGTATAGAGGATTTGACTCCCATATTATCCTATCATCATTTTCTCATGACAATTAATTTAAGTGTGAAAAAGTTAATTATTTTTTACTCAACTAAAAAATATAAGTTAAAAATTCATCATGTTTGTAAATAATTGAATACGAATTTTGTGTCTATAATACAAAATTATGCATATACTCAAATAACTTAAAAATTATAAAAAATTATATCGAAATTGTACCTTTAATTTCTAAAATAACAACACATTTTTAAAGATTTAGTGATAATTTAAAGTTAATATGAAGAAATAAAAAGAATGAAGGAGTTATAAAAGTCTTAGATTTTTTATTATACTTCAAAATAATTATTTTGAAATTAGATAATATTATATGAGATTGAAGCCAACGACTAAGTTTAGTTGAGAGTTTACTAATGGAATAAAATGTAATGTAATATTATTTTATCATTTGTGACAAGAGTTTATAATAAAATAGAACCAAACGGGAGTTTCATATTATATCATATTCCATTCTAAATAGTAAAAATTTAAAATAATAAACAAGTTTATTCTATAATTTTTTAATTTTTAAGTTAAAAAATAAAATATTAAATTAAACTAATAATTTATTATAATTATTAATTTAAATTAAGTTTAATTAAACCCTTAAAATACATACATGCTGAGAAACGTAGATGTGTACACAAGACTCTATAGCCCCCAATATGATTATCATTGTGATCACACCTCTTGTTTAATTTAACCTCTATCGCTGTCTCCCGCATCGCCGTGAAGAGTAAGCCGAAGATAGAAAGAGAGAAAGAGAGCAAAAGAGGGGAAAAAAAAAAAGAATAGAAAAGATATAATTACAAGAATTTAAGCATTTACGGTCTTCGATTGTGTTTCGAAGGCCGATTAAGCTTCAAGTAATCTACAATTGTTAGGTGCTTCTTTTTGTGTATGGTTTAGTTATTCAGAGTTCTGTCAACTGATCATCGTTGTTTTCCTTCTTTCTTTTTTCTTGATTTTCTTTTCTTGTTTGAAATGTTTGGGAAGATGATTTGTGTTGTGTTTGGTTTGAGCAAGTTGTGGTTTTTGAATTCTGTTGGCCTTTTTCTGGTCGGTTTTGTGTTTGATTGTTGACATAGCGTGGTTTCTAGAGATTTCTTTTGTTTTTGAGACGGACTCACGCTCGTAGACGTCAAAATCGTTGTAAAGATTCGATATCTGTGGTTCTTATGATTGTTTTGAGTGACAATGCTTGCTTTGTTTTTGATGCAAAAGCTTTTTCAGGTTTCAATAGTGAATTCTGACTTAAACCTCTTTTGAAGTGTTGTGAACTGTATCTTTTTGTTGTGTTTGCTTTGTCTGATTTAATCTCTTGGGGCTGGTGTTAGTGAATATACGATAATGTCATTTGGTGTACCTGATTGAGAGTTTTAAATTTGTAGGGTTTTCTGGTTTAAGTGCGTTTGGAAGGAAGACTGGATTAAATATCCAAGATAAGCGAAGGGAAATCAATGGAAAATCGTGGCCATAAACGGCCTGAAATGGTAGATGAATTGCCTGCTGATAAGAGGGCCTGTAATTCATTGGAGTTTCGACCAAGTTCTTCAAACTCATCCGTTCAAACCCACATAGATTCCAATGCTGATGTCCATGACACAGAAACTCATAATACAGAGATGGACACATCGTCCTCTGATTCTGCTTCCAGCCACTCAGAGGAGGAAGAACCTGAGAGAGAATCAGCTTATGAATCATGTGATTCAGAGGAAGCAGACCGGAGACGGAGGTACTTGGAGAATTTTCATAGGCATAAATCCAGTGAACATGGCAGATTGATGAGAGCTTTATCTAATTTAAATGAAGCGAGTGAGCCTTCTGAGCAGTTAGCTGCACTCACAGAGTTGTGTGAAGTTCTGGCTTTTTGTTCAGAAGACTCCTTGTCCAATGTGATGGCAGACTCTTTATCTCCAGTTCTTGTTCGGCTTGTAAGGCACGAAAACAACCCAGATATAATGCTTCTTGCTATAAGGGCTTTAACTTATCTTTGTGATGTTTTTCCTCGAGCATCTGCTTCTCTTGTTCGACATGATGCAATTCCTGCCCTTTGCGAGAGATTAATGGCCATTGAGTATTTGGATGTAGCTGAACAGGTAGAGTTTGAAATGCATTCAGCAGTTGCTTAATGGACAAAATTTAATTGATCTCTTAACACAGAGGAGAACTTATTTATGGTACTTATTGAGGCTTGCTCTTTGATCTTCATCTAGTGTTTTCAAGCACTGGAGAAAATATCTCGGGACCAGCCACTACCGTGTTTGCAGGCAGGGGCAATTATGGCTGTTCTACAATTTATAGACTTTTTCTCGACCAGTGTACAAGTAAGTTAATGTGCAGCTTATCACAAATATCCATTCTTTCCATTTATTTATCGAATTTAGTTTATTATATCATTCTTGTGGGTGGAACAAAAATAATCTTAGATTTACCCCTTGTTTCCTTCAGAGGGTTGCTCTTCAGATTGTGGTTAATATGTGCAAGAAACTACCAACTGAATGCTCTTCACATTTCATGGAAGCTGTTCCAATATTATGCAATCTTCTTCAGTACGAGGATAGACAGGTATTGATTGTTTAGTGTGTCCTTTATATGACTACTTTCAAGAAACTATAATTGCAAACCTTTCTTTTTGATGACCTCATGGTATATTATGTGAATTTCTCAGCTTGTTGAAAATGTAGCTACATGCTTCATCAAAGTAGCAGAACGAGTTAATCACTCTTCTGACATGTTGGATGAGCTTTGTAAACATGGATTGATAAATCAAGCTACGCATCTGTTACACTTGAATAGCCGTACCACTCTGTCACAGCCAATTTACAATGTATGTTTATTGAGCTTACTTACATTTTCAAGATCAATAAACATATTTACTTCTATCAAATTATATTATCTTTGACAGGGTTTGATTGGGTTACTTGCCAAACTTGCTTCTGGCTCAACTGTTGCTTTTAGAACTCTATATGAGCTCAATATTAGCAGCATTTTGAAGGACATTTTGGCTGCTCATGACCTTTCACATGGAGTGTCATCTCCAATTGCAGTTGATGGCCAGGGAAATCAGGTTAATATCTGTAACTTTTTATATAACTTTAAGCAGAGAGGTGTTAAAAATTGAAGAATTTACTATTATGTGTTTTGATGGTGTCTAAGGGTTGATGGTGAGGAATGTTGGTGGGCAAGATAATGATGTAGTTCCATTTGCATTTTTTTGTCGGATTGCTTATTCTTTTCTGTTGTTGATTTTCAGGTTAAGGAGATCATTCTCTTTGTTATTCAGCTATTTATTCTTGCTATTTTTGCTTTGCCTTCCCTTTTGAACAATATTCAAATTCTTATATTTCTAGATAATTGAAATGGGTTGTGACTGCATCTCTTTCTATTCTCTTAGGTACTTGAAGTCTTGAAGTTTCTAAATGAGCTTCTCCCTGCAGTTGCAAAAGATCAAGAAGTTCATGAAGTGTCGGATAGAGAGTCATTTTTAGTAAATCACTCTGATATTTTGCGTAACTTTGGATTGAATGTGCTACCCATGTTGATCCAGGTTTTGCTATCTGAACATATCATTGCATTGGCTCACGTGAATTCTTTCCCATTCCTCAGTAAATTTTCCTTTACATTCACACAGGTTGTTAATTCTGGTGCAAATTTATATGTTTGCTATGGGTGCCTCTCGGTTATATACAAGTTAGTTTATTTCAGCAAATCTGACATGCTCGTTGAATTGCTTAAGAGTGCAAACATTCCAAGGTGAATTGGGCATTTTTTTCTTTTAAAAGCTTTTAATTTTAAATGCCTTCATCTGCAGTTTATCATTCTCCATGGATATGATGCAGTTTCTTGGCTGGGGTCTTCACTCGAAAGGATCACCATGTGCTAATGTTAGCCCTGCAAATTGCTGAAGTAATTCTTCAAAAGCTTTCAGATGTTTTCTTGAACTCTTTCATCAAGGAAGGTGTTTTTTTTGCCATAGATTCCCTGCTGACACCAGAAAAATCTTCGCATCTGATGTTCCCAGTTCTCAATGAAATACAGTTTCCATTTCATGCTAGTCAAAAGTCTGTGTCAAAGGTTGCTTTGAGATGCTTATGCTATGCTTTTGACAGCTATCAGTCTCCTCCAGCGTCAGAAGTGGGAATGTGCAAGCTTGAAAAGGATAGTGTTCAAAATCTTGCAAAGCATATAAGAAGCAGTCACTTTACTCCTGTATTATGCAACTCTGACAAAGGATTCACCGATATCCTTCAAAAGCTCAGATCTCTTTCTACAGAACTGAGTGATTTGATGAATTCATCTTTACAAACTGGTGCTTCCAACAGTAATGAAGAAAAGTTCCACTGTTTATTACTTGAGATTATGTCAACGCTTAATGGTGCAGAGCCTGTTTCCACGTTTGAATTTATTGAGAGTGGAATAGTGAAATCATTGGTAAAATATATTTCAAATGGGCAGTATATGAAGGAAAATGTGGATGTTAATGGGGTATTGGATCATCGCCTTGTTGTACAGAGAAGATTTGAGGTGTTCGCAAGGCTTTTTATGTCTTCTTCTGACATGACTGAAGAGTTGGCTATATCTGTTTTAATACGGAAACTACAAAATGCACTATCTTCTTTGGAAAATTTCCCTGTCATTTTGAGTCATGGATACAAGCAAAAGAACTCATTTGCTGCTGTTCCTTATGGTCGTTCTGTATCTCATCCATGTGTAAGAGTTCGTTTTGCGAGGGAAGAAGGAGAGTCTTCCCTTGCTGACTATTCTGAAAATGCTTTGACTGTTGACCCCTTATCCTCTTTGGAGGCTATCGGGGGGTTTTTACTGCCTAAAGTTCTAGTGAAGAAAGACAAACGTATATTATGTGCTGCTAAATTCATACAACCAAGGGAAGGTGTGCGGTTGGAATTGCCTGCAGATGCAAACCTCAAACAGGGAGAAAATTCAGATCTTGTGGGCTCTGACAGAATGTTCGTTGATTTGCCTGAGGTGCAGGTTGTTCCTATGATTCAATCTTTGTAATCTGGTTTTCTTTTATGCTTCTTTATTCATTTCTTTTTTGTTGCACATTTGTTCTGTAGAATCTACTCTGACTTGTTGCATTCTTTTGCAGGAAACTGTGGCTGACTTATCACAATCTTCACCTGAACAAGCTGCAAATTCAGGACAGGGAAATCCTGGTGAAACATTATTTTCAAATCCTACTATAGATGCTGTAGATACTGTAAGTACATATTACCTTCATTAATGCATTTTCCCGGGAATGTGTGAAATTGGCCCTCTGATGTAGGACAACATGGGAAGGGGAATAGAGTGAGAAGATGAGAAGAAGAAAGGAAAAGAAGGGAGAAGAATGAAAGATATAGGCACAAGTGGCTCCAGATGACCCTATTTGTAATAAGAGTTATGGCCTAAGATGCTAGAAACAAGAAATTTAAAAAAATAGTCTTATAAATATAAATTAAATGCAATCATTTATGCTCCATCTTTAACAAGTTTATACTTTGTGTAGTTTAAAGGTGGTAAATGTGTTTCTCAATTTTGATTGTTTTTCTTAATCCATATTTTTAGTTTAAATTCATATTTTATGTTGTTTTCCCTATCTAACAAAGGTACTGTTAGTGAAGTCTTAGGTTCTTGACTAGATAATCCATGGTATATGTACGTCTTCTCCTTAGGTTCTGCTTATTGGTTTGAGTGAAAATTTCCTGAATTTGACACTAGTAGTGCTTTCCTGCGCTCCAGGCTGATAGAGAGCATGAAATACAATTTCCATCTGGAGCAAACAATGGTGTAGCAACTGAGGTTTCTGCCTCATGTAGCAATGAAGAATCTTCCCCCAAACTATTGTTTTACCTAGAAGGACAACAGTTGAAGCAGACTTCGACACTATATCAAGGAATTCTCCAGCACAAAGTCAAGCTGGAACATGAACTTGATGCTGGGGCAAAATTGTGGAGTCAAGTTTACACACTCACCTATAAAACGTATATGGAACCTAAAGATGATGAAAGCCCAGGATGCCTTGGTGTGGCTCAAAGTTCCTCGTTGTTAGAAAAAACTGGGGCTTACATTTTATACTCATCTTTCCTTTCCAGCCTATTTGATTGTGAAGTAGCTTCTGGCTTGGACGAATCCAGTCCTACCTATGACATATTGTTTCTACTGAAAAGTTTAGAAGGTTTGAATAAGTTCAATTTTCAATTGATGTCCCATGAGAGAGTACATGCATTTGCAGAAGGTCTAGTTGATAACTTGGATAATTTGAGAGTAGTAGTTCGTTCCGTATCACAGAATGAATTTGTGAGCAGCAAATTGACTGAAAAGCTGGAGCAGCAGATGCGAGATTCTTTGGCTGTATCTACTGGGGGTTTACCTCTCTGGTGCAACCAGCTCATGGCTTCATGCCCTTTTCTATTTGGCTTTGAGGCTAGGTGTAAATACTACCGGTTATCAGCATTTGGTGCTCAACAAATATCAACACAGGCACCTCCTCATGATTATCAAGGTATCGTAAGAGATAGGCGACCGAATTCTGGCAGTGCATCCCGTAAGAAGTTCTTAGTTCACCGTGACAGAATTCTAGAGTCTGCAGCCCAGATGATGGACCTTCATGCTCGTGTTAAAGTACCAGTTGAAGTAATGTATGAGGAAGAAGTTGGTACTGGTCTTGGTCCAACGTTGGAATTTTATACCCTGGTTAGCCATGAGTTTCAGAAATTTGGCTTGGGTATGTGGAGAGAGGACAACGTTTCAATTTCAACCCAGAAAAGCTTGCAGGATGAGGATTCTGGAATCATGATATCTGCTTTTGGACTTTTTCCTCGCCCCTGGCCATCTACATCAGATGCACCTGAAGATGCACAATTTCCTGAAGTTATAAAAAAGTTTGTCCTTTTGGGCCAGCTTGTGGCAAAGGCTCTTCAAGATGGAAGGGTCTTGGATCTGCCGTTTTCCAAAGCCTTCTATAGACTAATTCTTGAGCAGGTAGTCCTTGAACAATGAACTTGAGAACATAAGCAAAATTTTTATCAACCACTGATTAGGCATGCTCTGAATGTCTCTCTCATTTTTTCTTTGTACAGGAACTTAATTTGTATGACATTCAGTCATTTGATCCTGAGTTTGGTAGGACATTGACAGAATTTCAGGCTCTTGTCAAGAGGAGAAAGATTCTTGGATCTTCCTGTGGAGAAAATTCATATTCTATCCCTGATGCATGCTTTAGGAATACTAGAATTGAGGATCTCACTCTCGACTTTACTCTTCCCGGATATCCTGATTATATCCTTTCTCATGATCAAGATCAAGATATTGTAAGTGATCTCTCAATTCCTTTTAACATGATAATCCTGAACTCCATTAACTGATTTATTTGCCTTTACTTAGGTGACTATGGATAACTTGGAAGAGTACCTTAGCCGTGTTGTGGATGCTACCATACATACTGGAATTTCCAGACAAGTTGAAGCGTTCAAGTCTGGATTTAACCAGGTCTGACATGCATACTTTTAGTTGTTTGATGATATGATCAGTTCCCTGTGGCGTGACTTCTTTTTCTCTTATCAAGTTGGTCAATAGTTAAAAGGTTTTCTTAGAATAAAGAGAGTGAGAGACTGATGATATATTTCCCAGTCTAGTGGTTTTTTGGTTTTTCTTTATCTAGTCTAGCGTAATGCTAGAATTCTTTGATTCTCCCCACTGCATTATATAGAACTGGAGATTAATAGGCTTATCTCATGATATAGAGACTTAATCAGACTTTCCTATGTATCTAATAATTGTACTCAATTTGTCAGTCTTGTTAATTTTTTTTGTTTGACAAGATCTTACTTTTTGTCATTATTTCAGGTTTTCCCAATTAAACATCTTCAGATTTTCACAGAGGAGGAAGTAGAGCATTTGCTTTGTGGACAACGTGATCTTTGGGCTGTAAGCATATCTGCAATTTGATTGATCAATCTTCGTTTTAGGAAATTAATTGTAGTCATTAACTGACATTGTGAACTTTATGTCTACGTAGTTTGATGAGCTGCTGGATCATATCAAGTTTGACCATGGATACACTGCTAGCAGTCTGCCAATCAGCAATGTCTGTGTGCTCTCTGATTGAAATTAGTCACAGCTTTCATTTTGTTGGTCTTTGTGGGCACTCACTTTGTATTGAAATGCAGTTGCTGGAAATTATTCAAGAGTTTAACAATAATGAGCGACGGGCATTTCTACAATTTGTTACTGGGGCACCTCGACTTCCTCCTGGAGGGTTAGCATCTCTGAATCCGAAATTGACAATTGTCAGGAAGGTTTGTGAGATTGGCACATCTTTGTCCTCCTCTACCCCTACCTCGTTTATTTACAGCAACCTCAATCATCTTATGTTCGTTGTTCTTTACAGCATTTCAGCAACTCTGATGATGCGGACTTACCAAGTGTGATGACTTGTGCTAATTATCTAAAGTTGCCACCTTACTCTTCGAAAGTACCCATCTTGTTTTTGTAGCTTCGGTTTGTATCTTTCTATAGTATATAATACATTTGTAGACTTCTCACGGACATCCTTTTGCAGGAGAAGATGAAAGACAAACTTCTGTATGCTATAACAGAAGGACAAGGCTCATTTCACCTCTCGTAGTTTCACTGAACATAAATTGTGAATTTGTAATTAGTAGAGCAGGTGTACAGGTAGGTTTAGCTTCCTGGTTAGTGGTGGTATATGTGGGAATATTCAGATACCAACGGAGGAGCTGATTGTGAAGGAACAATAGGAAGCTCCAATCTTCACTTTACGACTTCTGGTGTACATAACTGGAAATACAGATAGCTGATTGACTGAAGTTGGTAACTTCTGCACTGGAAAAAAAGAGGAGGGGATTACAGTTGGAGGGGCTTGGCTTCCTAACATGTCATGTACAGAGTATTGTATACACATCTTTTCTAATAGAAATGACCGACTCCTTTGAAGAATGGTCTTAGTATTAGCACTAGTTTATTAGAAAAACTTCACCTGTTTAGTTTGCTTACAGTACCAATTGGTGTGCTCTTGTCTTACATTGCTGTTCTGTTTTACTTGGGATTGGTAATGGGCACGGATTGGCTTAGTAATGACGTCGTTTTAGTGCGAATGTGAGTCTTTTGGGTTGGTAGGGTTAACCTGAGCATTCCCAGCCTGAGTCTAGGCCAAAATTTAGTCATCCCGAGTTTGATCGGGCTAGGTTAAGTTTTTTAATCTCACTTAATTTTAATTATTATGTATAATTCATTTAGCATACATAGTAATTAGTAAGTTCACATTCAAAGAAATATATATGTATATATATTAGATAAATCTTTTCTTTTTTTGATACATAAGAAGCGAAAATCAACAATTAGGTGCAGAAAAAGCCAATGGCCTAAGCATCGGTGTGCAACAAATAGAGCAAGCCAGGTGGAGGAGTAGGCCACGTGCACTCACCAAGTATCTTACCTAAGCCCAAGCGAGTTAAAAAATTTGTACATTGGTTACCTTCACGAAAAACATGGTTGATAGTAAAGGTCGGTAGGGCAGCAAGGTAAAATTGAATGTCAGAAATCACGCAAGCAAGGGGATGGAATGTCAGGACATTCGAGAGAGGGAGGTTAAGCAACGTAACGCGTCCATAGAGTTAGATTCCACTACAAGGCCAGCACACTGATAGTCGCGTGCAAAGGCAAGACCGAATTGGATGACCATGAGTTTTGTTGTTAAGATAGTGGTGATTTCGACAGAGCAAGAGAAACCTGCGACCCAATGACCAAGACTATCCCTAAGCAACCCACCAATACCGCCAGTTCAGAACTACTAATGACACTGCCATCAATATTAAGTTGCAACCATTTAGTAGGGGGAGGGGCCCAAGAAATCAGAGTCGGGCCCTGAGATTGGGCCGCCCTCGATGCTGATTAACAAAAGAAACTAACAAATGGATGAATATGTGGAATAATGCAATTGAGACAGGCTTGTTACAAGTAAATGTGACACCGACTAAACAAGAGGATAGAATATACTCCACGTAGTACACCCCCTGTCCACCCCGACCTGAGCTTCACCTGAAAGTGATTCCAGTTTGCCCCTCCACACAATTATCCGATCAATCTTCTTCTTCATCTTCTTCTTCTTCTTCTTCTGTCTTAAGTTAATTCTTGTCCTGTTTTTTTATCTTGTTACTGTTCAATCTGGGATGGAAAAGAGTTTGTATCACAATCTCCAAGCATGAACCTTCCATTACCCACTTCATCCTCATCGTCTACTTCTTCCACTTCTCTCTCTAACGCGCTTCCCTTTACTCACTTCTCTTTGCCATGCCCGCAACCAACCTCTGTTCGTTCCAAATTCTCAAACTTATCTCGGGTTAATTCTGTCTCCAACCAAAGCACCATTACCACCGTTGTTACTACCACCACAAACATCACTGACGATCAGACCCTTTTGTGGCTTCTCCGGCAACGGAAAACTGAAGAAGCATGGACCCTTTACACTCAATGCAATCACCTCCCAAACCCCACTTGTCTGAGTCGCTTAGTTTCTCAGCTCTCCTATCAAAAATCCAATCTTGGCCTCACACGCGCTCAGTCCATTCTCACGCGCCTCCGCCATGAGCGTCAACTTCACCGCCTCGATGCCAACTCTCTCGGTCTTCTGGCCGTCGCTGCCACCAAATCCGACCAGCTGCTCTACGCTGTCTCCCTCATCAAGTCCATGCTCCGGTCCGGATATCTCCCGCACGTGAAGGCGTGGTCTGCCGTCGTCAGCGGCCTCGCCTCCTGCGCCGACGATGGTCCAACGCAAGCTATCAAGCTCTTCAAGTCTATCACTCGACGTGTACGGCGATTCTCCGATGAGGATATGGTGTCTGACTCGAAACCTGATACAGGTGCCTACAACAATGTTCTTAATGCTTGTGCTAATCTTGGAGATGCCAAAACATTCTTAGCCCTGTTTGAGGAAATGTCTGCGTTTGGACTTAAACCTGATATTTTGACTTATAATGTGATGATTAAGTTGTGTGCAAGGTGTGAAAGGAAAGATCTGCTTGTTTTTGTAGTGGAGAGGGTCATTGAAAAGGGTATTCCTTTGTGTATCACTACTTTGCATTCTCTCGTTGCAGCTTATGTGGGGTTTGGTGATTTGGAAACTGCAGAGACTGTGGTTCAAGCAATGAGGGAAAGAAGGAGAGATATGTGTAAGATACTTAGGGAGGCCAATTTCGAGGTTTTGAGCAATGATGAGGATGAAGAGATTGAGAATTCGAGTCCCAACGGGGCGGAGGTGTTTGAGAAGTTGCTACCGAATTCTATGGGGGATGGTGGTGGTGAGCCACCATTATTGCCAAAGGCATTTGAACCTAACTCTAGAATCTACACGACATTGATGAAGGGTTATATGAAGCAACGTCGTGTCAGTGATACTCTGAGAACGCTGGAGGCTATGAGGCATCAGGAGGATAAAGCTAGTCATCCAGATCATGTCACATATACAACTGTTGTTTCAGCTTTCGTCAAGGCAGGTTTGATGGAACATGCTCGACAAGTGCTGGCCGAGATGACAAGAATTGGTGTGCCTGCTAATAGGATTACTTACAACATTCTGCTCAAAGGTTATTGCCAACACCTGGAGATAGACAAGGCTAAGGAGTTGTTGAAAGAGATGACTGATGGTGCTAAAATTGAGCCTGATGTTGTCTCTTATAACACCATGATTGATGGGTGCATAAAGGTTGATGATAGTCAAGGGGCCCTTGCCTTCTTCAATGAGATGAGAGCTAAGGGAATTCTGCCAACCAAAGTCAGTTACACGACCTTGATGAAGGCTTTTGCACTTTTGGGTCAACCAAAGTTGGCTAACAAGATATTCGACGAGATGATCAAAGATCCACGGGTGAAAGTCGATATGATTGCTTGGAATATGTTGGTTGAAGGGTATTGCAGAATGGGGTTGGTCGAGGAAGCGAAGAAAGTAATCCAGAAAATGAAGGAGAATGGCTTTTACCCAAATGTAGCTACTTATGGAAGTCTTGCAAATGGTATAAGCCTGGCTAGGAAACCAGGAGAGGCACTCTTGCTTTGGAAAGAAGTGCAGGAAAGATGTGGAGCGAAGGAAGGAGAGGCTTATGATCCGAATTTGCCCTCTCCCCCACCATTGAAGCCCGACAAAGGGCTGTTAGATACTCTGGCTGACATTTGTGTAAGAGCTGCATTTTTCAAGAAGGCTTTAGAGATTGTTGCTTGCATGGAAGACAATGGAATACCACCAAATAAGACCAAGTACAAGAAAATATACGTAGAGATGCATTCCAGGATGTTTACCAGTAAGCATGCCTCTCAGGCAAGACAGGACAGGAGGAGAGAAAGGAAGAGGGCAGCTGAGGCTTTCAAGTTTTGGTTGGGTTTGCCCAATTCATATTACAGCAGTGAGTGGCAATTAGACCCATTTGATGCAGATAACAATGGCAGATATTCATTATAACTTGATTCTTACATGTAATGTAATATAATATACTGTCTCTCAAATTATCCTAAATTCTTGGAGATTGTATATCATCGTGATATAGTCCGTATCAAGATTATACAATATAGTGAACCGATAGATACTTACTGCCTATTTGGCCATTGTTTGAAAAGTTAAGAGCGCGTTCCGCGTGTCTTGGAGCTCTTGAGTACTTCGCAAAGCTACCACCTGATGGCAATGTTATGAATACTTAATCAGATTTGGTACCGGATTGAGCTCTAGAACGAAACTGTATCGATATCGGTTAGTACTGGATATTGTTTCGGAAAATTTTTTAAATTTATAAAATAGTCTTTAAAATTTGTAAGAATTGTAAAATAGTCCATATTGTTATATTATACAGTTGTACTGTATATTTTACTAGTTTACTGTTTACATCAATCATGCTTTTAAAAATCTTAATAATAAATAATAATGACAATTAATATGAAATAACAATAATTTTAAATATTTTACATATAAA
>JANIHY010000004.1:55498862-55513581 GCA_027479065.1 Erythroxylum brevipes | reverse complement strand
AAAGTAAATATTAATTAATAAGTTTATTAATTTTAATAATAAAAATTATTTAAAAAATTTAAAACCGATTGAATCAATTAAAAATTTTAATTATTGTTTAAGAATAAAAAATATTGAAAATTCTTTTTCAACTAATCATAACTACCGACGACATTCGGAGTTGGCCAAGATCATTCACGTTCGCGTGTTCTCGGTCAGATCATCAGCATCGTCAAGGGAGGAGCGCTGCTACTTCACACGAACTTTCGCAGTCTCAATTACGTCTGATCCAACCCCTAACGGACAAACGTGTACCCACGTGTCGCGGATTCCCTGGTTCCTTTTGTCACCCCAAAAGGCTTTCTTTTTCATTTCAGGACGCTGCAAGTGTATGCAAATCTCCCCCCATCCATGGCTCATCCCCCACTCAAGGCCGTCACTCTCACGCATGTCCGGTACCAAAAAGGAGACCAACTGGGCCACTTTTTAGCCTGGGTGTCTCTAGTCCCGGTCTTCATAAGCTTAGGTGGATTTGCCTCACACTTATTGTTCCGGCGAGAACTCCAAGGTCTGTTCTTCGCCGTCGGCCTTCTCATTTCGCAGTTCATCAACGAGCTGATCAAGACGTCTGTCCAACAAGCGCGACCCGCCACATGTGCTCTCCTCGAGATGTGTGATTCACACGGTTGGCCGTCGAGCCACTCGCAGTATATGTTCTTCTTCGCCACGTATTTCACGCTCTTAACGAGTAAAGGTTTGAGGTTTAGAGAGATATTAAGCAGATGGGTCGCGACTTCTGTGATTTGGTCGTTAGCAGTGTTGACCCTGTTCTCCCGCGTGTATTTGGGGTATCACACTGAGATTCAGGTGTACTCAGGGGCTGCTTTGGGACTTGTGCTTGGGGCGTTGTGGTTTTGGGTGGTGAATTTTGTGATCTTCGACTATTTTCCTGCGATTGAGGAGAGTAAGTTTGGGAGGATGTTTTACCTCAAGGATACTTCACATATAGAGAACGTGTTTAAGTTCGAGTATGACAATGCCAGAGCTGCTAGAGAGAAGGAGGCTTCCAAGTCCGATTGATTTGCTACAGCTTTCCTTTCTGGGTATGTTTAATTTGGTCTTTCTTTGCTTTCTCTTTTCTTTTTCAGCTATTGATGTGCGAATATTGGGTTGGTTTTTAAAGCTGAATTATTGATCAGATTAAAGAATTAGCCTCTATGTGTTCTATGCTTAGTTGGTGCGGAATCTATATTTGGCTGTTATATTTAGACTAGCGCGTGTTAATTTTGACGATAATGTTGTACCGATGAATCTTAAGATCCATGTACTGTTTGATGTGAGTCCTGGAAATGCATGCTCTGAATCTCTTCATCGCCTATATTCTTTAAAATTAGCAGTCATGTTTGTGGTAATCATATTTGGAACTAAGCAAGTTGGGAGTTTCTTTTTTTCTCATTCTCCTATTGTCCTTTAGAGCAAGTTCTAAATTTTGTTATAAATCCTTAAAACTTATACCAATTGGAAAAGTTGACAATTGTAGATTCTCCTACCTATAGATACTTACTCCAGCAAACCTGATAACATAACATCTTTGTGATAAGGTGTGTCAAGTTTCACACGGCAATCTGAGATTTTGCTTTGTCAGACCACTCATCAGCTAATAAATCACAAAGCCCATCACACAAACGATCAGCCCACAAAGTTAAAAACCCATCAGCAGAGCAATGATAAACATTCTAGAAGGGACATCCATTACAATCTTTGTACACTCTTTCTGTTGTAACAAAAAGATTATTCAGAAGTGTATATAAAAACACTCACTCTACAGTGTATGGTGAGTGTGTAAATAATACAAATGTTTTTCTTAAATTTTTTGCAAGTCTTATATGGTATCAGAGCTCTAATAGACTAACGTCTATGGCTGCCATATCTTCCACGCCTTCTTCTTCCACTGCTACTGCTGATTCATCATCCGATCAGCTTCTCAATTTTCCTTCTCTTGCTAAATCTCTAAATTTTACCATTATCAAGCTTACTCAATCAAACTATATCACTTGGAGAGCCCAGGTTCTTGCTGCGATTCTCGCCCTAGAGCTAGAAAAATTCATTTCTCCTTCCTTTGTGATCCCTACTGCTTTTATTCCTTTAAATGACAGTTCTCCTCAGCCCAACCTGAGTTTTGCTTATGGCATAGATCTGACCAACTACTTCTCTGCTGGTTGCTATGGACTGTTGATGATGACATTGTTAGTCTTGTTACTCAATCTCAATCTTCTGTTGATGTTTGGGTTACTCTTGAGAAGCTCTTTGCCCAAACCAGCATGGTTAAAGTCCTGCAATTAAAACAACAACTATCATCTATCAAAAAGGGATCTGACACTATTAGTGTATATATGCAGAAGATAAAAATTATTGGAGATTCTCTCCTTTTGACTGGTCATCCAGTCTCAGAAACTGAGTTAATTCTCAGTGCTCTTGCTAGTTTAGGACAGGATTATGATCCTATTGTGTGTCTATTATCAAAAACTATGGTGTTTTCATCTTTACAAGATGTTCAAAGCTCTCTTCTTATGCATGAAGTCTTTTGTGAGTAACACTGTTGATTAGAATTAACTTTACCGATTTCACTACGTATGGCAATGAGTGTTGGGTAATGAAGGCATATGAGCTCAAAGATGAAGACGAGAAGAATAAGAATGTTGATATTGACTTGTGGAATCACAAGAAGAGTTCATAAATAATGGATTATTCCTGTTAATATGATATTTCACTCCTAGTGTTGGTAAGGTTAGGCCAGATTGTTTAAGATGGTTGATTTGTGTCCCATAGAGGCCAATGGTTACATTGGTGAGGAAATGATAAAAAAGAAAATTTCCAATTAGAAGGAGAAAGGAGGAGAAGGAAGGTACAAAATGAATTGAAAGTATACTTAATAAAAGGACATACCAATTTTTTTTTTCTGAAATTTGGCTCATGTTGTCAATCTCAAGTAGTTTATTAATAGTCAATGAGTTCATTTTTTCATGTCAAGGCCGTCTTTCTCGTTGGTAGACTATCTAGCATATTATCAGGTTAACCCATACTCAACTTATGTGTAATTATAGGTAACAATTTGAAAGTTTGAGTAAAACATTAGTAAGGATTTATTGTTACTCCCTTACCAGCAAATTGGTTGCAAGCATCCACAGTCTCCATAAGCCCAGTTAGTTGAAAGCTATCTAAAGGATATTTTGATCTTTGTTTGCAAAAAGCTTAGAAGCTGAGAAGCAATTAGTACTGTACTGTGATGCCAGATCCTTATTGCTTTATGCTACGTCTGGATAGGTCAAATAGGAAGGTTGGGAACAATTAGGGAAAAAGCTTATTGAGTTCACTTGGAAACAGAACTCTTTTTATATTTAAGGGAGGGGTGCCTAGTGATCCATGTGATATCAGGTTGGCGGGTTACTTGACAAGGACCTTTTTGATGATTATACTCCAATGGCTAGTAGATCAGAGTTAATAGATGGACTGAGTAGTTCTTCTTAGTTAAAGTCAAATAAGATGTGATTAAAAAGAGTTCCTGAATTGAAGTGTTGGAGAGGTAGCGAGTACCACGTTCAACATTGATAGTACTTTGAACATGGATTTGGAACTGTATCAAACATTGACAGAACTATAGGGTTTTTGTAATATGTCAGAGGGTATGTTGAGATAGAAATCAGTCTTTGGTTTATAGATGAAAATGTTTGATGCTAAAGTTGCTTATTTTATCTCAGATTTTTCATATATTGTAAGTGGTCCTCCTTTTCTTTTCATAGTAAATACTCATAATGTTGTAAGTGCATTGTCACTGAGCAAAGTTCCCTTGCAGTTTATACTTTCTCACCATTGAAATGTTTTATTTTGCTCCCTAATCAACACACAGGATTACAGCTGTTTCAGATCTGAGCTTCTTGCGAGTTACATGATTATGCAAGTTCATTTCTTGTGTCATCTTGCCAAAGAGATCACGTAAAATCAGCTGGAGCCTCAACAGTTTAATGGGTAGGTTGCCTGAATTAGCTATGCAGAATTTAGAAACGCGGTATTTATAATTCATTTCAGATTTACACAAATTATTCAGTCTTTTTCTACCAAGATCTTCCTTCAGAGTAATCATAACATGGTACTCACGTTTTTTGTATGGTGTAATGTACACACAGAACTTGGTTTACACTTTAGATTGATGTTGTTGTCCGATGTACGGGCTTGAAAAAGCGAACAAATTTTTATTTCCCATAATGCTCTTCTCTTGACTAAATGCCTTCAGAATCTGTCCTCTTTCAGCTTTTCTCTTGAGTTGAATACAATACGGTTGTTACCTGAAGAAACTGTTAAATTTGTTACCAGAACTTGATTGCACTTTGGATTTCTTTTGAAGGACTATATAGTCAAATTGAGAATCTTAGAAAAAAATCATTATAGATTCAGAGTATCTGAACATGCTATGGCCCCCTTTTCAGGGATTTCTTTAGTCAAATCAAGATAGACGAAATATATAAGAAACGCAATCGGATGATTGTTCTTGAAAAAGAGACAATCATCAATTCATCATATTTGCAGTTTTTAAAAAAGAGAAAATAAAATAAAATATTCCTTTATTATATCAGGATGTGCTATTTGTTAACGGAGAAGAAGACTCGAGAGATAAAAGAGAAAAGAGTAAAGGTTACAGACAAACCAAGGACAATACGACACCTACATTAAAAAATAATAATGCATATGTCAACAAGGGTAGAAGAGATTTTTAATAATTAGTTAACTGTATCTAGTACAAGTTGTTATAACAGAAAAATCTCAACCATTCGATTTATTATGTCCTTTTGATAAAGTGTATGGATAAGATCAATTCACCAATTATATATATACGGGTACAAGCAAATAAGACAATAGAGAGTTAACATTCAAAATTTGTATCATACATTTGCTCTTACATGGTACAGAGCTTCATCAGTGAAACATAAAAAATGGAAGAGCACTTTGAGTCTTCTGTCACCACCCAGAATAATACATTACACTTTCTCAACTTTTCAACTATAACAAAAACCTTGAACTTCAATCTGCCTATCAAACTTGACAGACAAAACTTTATCAACTAGAGGGCCCAAATCCTTGCAGCAATAAGAACTTTTGAACTTGAAAACTTTATCAACTCAGCACCTCCTTCTCATATCATCACTACAGACACAAATCAAGTTATTGAAAATACAGACTACAAACTATGGAGAAGAACAGATCAACTATCGTTATGTTGGTTGTTTCCAACAATCGGAGAAGAAGTAATATGACAGGTGAATTACTCAAACTCATCCTACCAAGTTTGGCAAATGTTGGAGAATCTCAATACTCAAACATCTATGATTAGAGTTCAACTAAAGCATCAACTTTCAACCATCAGAAAAGGCTCACATACCATATCAGAATACATGCAGAAAGTCAAAACCATTAGAGACTCACTTCAAGTAGCTGGACATGCAATCAGTGAGTATGAATTAATATTGAGTGCCTTAAAGGGTCTTGGTCATGAATATGATCCTATTGTGATTTACTTAAAACATTTTATGAAAACTTCAACATTACAAGAAGTACAATACTATCTCATGATGCATGAAACAATAATAGAGCAGCTAAACATAGTCAATCAAATAGAAATCTCATCACCAATTGCTAACTATACAAACTTCAACTATCAAGGAAGAAGTGGATTTAGAGGAAGAGGAAACCGTGGTAGAGGAGGTAGATGGAATGGAAACAAGATATTCCATCAGCTATGTCATAAACCAGGTCATAGGGGTTTAAAATGTCACAAAAGATTTGATATCTCGTAGCAAGGGAATACAACACAGTGGAGACAAAATACAGTCACACAAAATCCATAGAATGATGCACAAAGCTATCCTCAATCCTACTTGGCTTAAAACCAATCTAAAAATTCCTCAGCTGAAGCAGTCAACAATAATACATAGGTCATAGATAGTGGGGCTACAAATCATATCACAACAGATTTCAACAACTTGTTAATAAGTTCAGAATGTGGTGGAAAGGACCACCTCATAGTTGGAAATGGTAACTCTCTTCCTATTGCTAGCATTGGCTCATCTCATATACATTTTGCAGACAATATACACACATCCCTTGCACTAAGATAGATCTTTCATGTTCCCAGCATAATTAAAAATCTACTTAACATCTCTAAACTCACCAAAGACAACAATATTTTTGTCAAGTTTACTAATGAAAATTGTCTATTTAAGGACAAAGTAATAGGGAAGATTTTGCTCAAGGGAGTGCTTCGGGATGATCTCTACAGCCTTAAAATCACCAAACAATTCGACAGTATTAGGCCAACACATCCTAAGCCCAGCCTTCCCAAAAAGAAATTTTCTCTTTAGACAATCATTGTGAGACAAACATAACTCAAAAAGATGTAAATGTTTGGCATGCCAAACTAGGACATCCCTCTAGGCATGTCTTGAAACAAATTCTAAGTTCAATGAAATTCAACTTTAAACCTAAAAAATTGTCTTATTGTGATGCTTGTAAGGAAGGAAAATTGCATCAATTGCCTTTTCAAACCTATGACATAACTGTTCAGAATCCATTAGAAATTATATATTCAGACATTAGAAGACCCTCTCCACATTTCTTAACCGAGGGACACAAATACTATCTTATCTTTGTTGATGCCTACTCAAGATTTACTTGGCTTTATCCTCTAAAACTAAAATCCGATACCCTTGGTCAAATTTATGACCAATGTTGAACTTCAACTAAACAAAAAAATCAAAGCCCTACATACAGACATGGGAGGTGAAGATAAAGCTCTCTTACCCTACCTCACAAAACATGGAATACAATCTAGGTTCAATTGCCCTTACACTCGACAACAGAACGGGATCTCCGAAAGGAAACACAAACATGTCACTAAAATGGAACTAAACCCTTCTATCTCATGCTCACGTGCCACTCACATATTGGTTAGAAGCCTTGTCCACAATCACATACCTTATCAATAATCTTCCATCTTCTAGACTAAACAACCGTTCACCATTTGAAAAGCTTCATAACAAACCACCAAACTACCTGAATCTCAAAACCTTTGACTGTAGTTGTTTTCCTTACCTCAGATATTATTCTTAGCACAAACTAGGATTTCACACTACCAAATGTGTTTTTCTTGGGTATAGTTCAATGCATCAAGATTAAAAGTATTTGACTAGTCAAGGGAAAATCATAATATCTCGCTATGTTAAACTCAATGAGGAAGAATTTCCATTTTCTCAACTCTTTTCCTCACATTCAAACAAACCTACAACACTATCAAATTCTCCTACTTTCACTTTAACCTCAACTCCAGGCAGTACACCCTCATCAAGGACTGTCTCGGATCACTCTTCTTCAATAGAATGTTCCATTTAGCTGAATCCTTGTCAGACAGGTAAGCTCTCAAAATCCTAACTTATCAACACATTTTACTTCCCTACAAAATAGACAAAATACCTCACCTAACACCAATCTTTCAACCACACCAAATACTGAATCAAATTCTTCATCCCTTCATATACAAAATGTTAATCCTATGCAAACTCGATCTAAAAGTGGCATTTTCAAACCAAAGCTCTATTCGGTTTCTCATACCCCAAACTCACAAACTAAACCTAGTGCAATCACTGAAGTTCTAAACAGTCCTAAATGGTTTCAAGCTATGCAAGATGAATACAATGTCGTTCAACAGAACCATACCTGGCAATTTTCCCTTATGAGCCTACCATTCATATTCTTGGCACAAAATGGGTATTTTGGACCAAATACAATGTTGATGGAACTCTCTCTAAGCACAAAGCTAGATTCGTTGCCAAAGGTTTAATCAAACCCCTGACATTGACTTCTCAAAAACTTTCAGCCCTGTGATGATAGCCTCAACAATAAGAGTAATGCTCTCACTTGTTGTCTCCCATGACTGGGAAATTCAACAAGTTGACATCAACAATACCTTTTTACATTGGGAGCTATAGGAAATTGTCTACATAAACCAACAACAAGGATTTGAAAGCAAAACAAAGCCACATCATGTGTGCAAGCCAAATAAAGCTCTTTATGGACTAAAACAAGCCCCTAGAGCCTGGTTTCACAAGCTAAAGTGTACATTATCTTGATGGGAGTTTTACAATTCAAGGTCAGATACCTCACTATTTTATTCAAATAAAAATGGAATTATCACAATGCTACTGGTCTATGTAGATGACATCTTAATCATAGGAAATTCAAAGCAAGCAATTCAAGCAATCATCGGTCAATTACAATCTCAATTTGCACTTAAAATGCTTGGAAGCGTAAATCATTTTCTTGGCTTTGAAGCTCACAGAAACAAGGATGATCTATATCTTTCACAAAAATAATATGTTGAAGACCTACTTACCAAATTAAACATGTTGTCCTGCAAACCTTGGCCGACACCCATCACTTCAACAATCAAATTGTCTTGGCTAAATGGCATTTCTTTTGAATTCTCAAAGCTCTACCAAAGCAACATAGGAGCTCTTCAATACCTATGCAACACAAAACCAGATATTAGCTTCACCGTAAACAAATTAAGTCAGTTTCTATAAAATCCTTTAAACACACAGATTGCATGTAAAAGGGTTTTATGATACCTGAAGGGAACCTCAAATCTAGGTCTGCTTGTTCAACCATCTTCGTCACATCTTGATCTCTATGCTTACAGTGATCTTGCCTGGGCCAGTTTATCCGACGATTTCACAAATCAATAATCGGAGGTTGTGTATTCCTAGGGGATAAACTAATTTTTTGGACCTCTAAGAAACAAACGACGGTAGCAAGGTCCAACACTAAAGTTGAATACCAAGCCCTATCTCAGGTATTGACCGAAGTTATCTACCTCTCATCTCTACTATCTGAGCTTGTATTTTCTTTCAGGCCCACACCAATCTTATGGAGTGACAACAATGGAGCTCGATCCCTAGTTTAAAAATCCTCTCTTTCACTTAAGAACAAAACATATTGAAATTGGCATACATTTCATACAAGACAAAGTTGAAAAAGGAGAAATAGAGATCAAATACATCAACACTGACAATCAAGTAGCTGACATCTATACTAAGCCCCTAAGTTTAAAAAGATTCTAGCTTTTGACCACAAACTGAACCTAGTTTAAAGCCCTATGTTCAATTTCAGTGGGGGTGTTAACGAAGAAGAAGACTCGAGAGATGAAAGAGGAAAAGGAAAGGCTACAGACAAAACAAGGATAATATGACACCTACATCATAGAACAACACATATGTCAATAAGAGCATAAGAGACTTTTAATAATTAGCTAGCTATAAATAGTACATGTTATTATAACAGAACAATCTCAACCATTCAATTTATTCTATCATTTTAATAAAGTGTATGGACAAGATCAATTCACCAATTATACATACATAAATACAAGCAAATAATACAGTGGACAGTTAATATTCAAAATTCGTATCATACCTTTTCTCTTACACTATTAAGTCTTTTTAAAAAAAAAAGGGAATCTTACACTATTAAGTTGTTTATATTTATTTGATCGGACGTACACTCCATATAAAGGAGTTTGAGCTGTAATGATCGTTTGTAGAAATCTTGAGGCAAAAATGAGCATCATAAATATACAAGTATTGGAGTTTGAGCACTGAAATCGACTTCGGCCCATTTCTGTAGTTTCTGTCAAATCTGTCAAGCATCTGTAATATTTAACTGAAATAGTGGAATATGCAATGTTTGTTCATTTGTTTATTGGGATATTGGTAGTTTTCATTGCCTAGTGTCTAGTGCTGATCTTCGTTTGCCAATGATGTGTCATTGACTCGGTAGGCTATGCCTTTTTTCTGAGTTGCCTGAACTTTAGTTGACTATTTGCTGTGTCCTTGAAATGACTGCTGCTTGCTGGTGTACTTCCACATTGTGAAGTTACCAAATAACACTGACACCAACAAGTCCTTATGTAAGATCAAGGAATGAGACCACTCTGTTAGGGTGCTGCTCAGGATCAGATCGTGATTAACCTCCCTCATATAATGTCGGGCCGGAGTGTGAGGGCGCCTAGGGTGGACGTTCCACCTTTTTGGTAGAAGGAAAGGATAGTCTTGTAAGACAGAGGTGGGGTGGTGAGTGGTGATTGGTGGTGGTGGCGGTGGTGGTGGAGCCGCGATGGGGTGTGGAAGGATTGCCTCCGCTGATCAGATGGATATGACCCCACTAGATTGTTTCAATAGTGCCCGTACGTAACCATAAGCAGTGGATTTCTGGTTTTTTGCTTTTTGTTATGTCTTTATAGAAGCAACTTGCTTTTCTGTGTGTGAACACCTTTGCTGGTGAGTTACAAAGTCATAAATCTACACGAACATGAATCTTAAATACAGGTTTGTCCATAAACTCACAGCAAATTACATGATTGACGAGCTATTACGTGAAATTAAGCTTTCCTACTAATACAATCCAACAAAAATCAGCTGATGTAATCCTACAGTTTCTAGCAACATCACAACATCATCTCCTTGCTGTGACATGGAGCCAATGAGAGAAACACAGAAGAAGACAAGGTGACCCAAAAATATATAAAGTGGAAAGAAACAGAGACCTCTAAGGTTGCAGCCAAAAAGAACCCTACAAGCCTCCAAATATACTAATATTTTTCCTCTTCTTGGAGTCAGATTTCACCCAACCGGCCTGTACGGGTAGTTCAATTGGTTATTGGCGAAGAAGTTGAGTGCAAAGATTTCACGTTCGAGTCTCGATAGTAGCAGTGTAGGAGTTCATCCAATGTAGTAGCTCTTTGTGCGCATGAAGAAAAAAATGACCATCTTGTTAATAACTTAAATGAAATTAAATCGTAATTTACTCTCCTCACAACTCTGTCAGACTGAAATGTGGGAGTATCTAGGATAGACAATTCTAACTTTTTTGAGTGCAAAGATTTCACCCAACCGTGCATGGATTAAAATAAAACGTACTGCATACCTAACCATAAAAATATAAAGCCTCGAGACAGAAGAAAACCAGTAAAAGCCAACTTGGGTAACACCACCCATATTTGCTCTTTGATTAAGTAGCCAAAGTGCAACAACTGGCCCAAACTCTTAGGCAAAGTCAACAAAAAAAAAACCCATATCTAGGTCCCTCCATCTCAATAGGCGAGTTGAAACTCCCATCTCAACATATTAAGCCAACACCACAAATTCAGGTATCTGTTTACAGAGAAGAAGAGATGAAGCTTCCTGCAAAACCCATTTCGAGTCCGGGTCGGACAGAGAAGTATCCGCAACCATTGATGAGGTTTTTGATGAGTAATGTTGGTAGCCGAAGCAGAGGTCGGTCGCGTTCTAGCCCTATGTTTGTTAGGAAGAAGAACGCTGCCATGGAGACTACTCAAGAGCCTTCCTCCCCAAAGGTGACTTGCATGGGTCAGGTCCGAGTGAGACGGTCGAAGCAAGATAAGACCCGACCAGGTCAAAATAAGACTCGCTGCAAGTGGATCCATAGCTCCTTGTTTTGCCACTCTAAGAGCAAGAATCTCAAGCTCAAGCCTATTAGACCCGCTTGGCCTAAATGGGTATTGTTTTTTCACTTGGGTTTCAGGAGAAAATCCGAAATCAGTGAGGTTTCTTCAAGGACTGAACCAAAGTTTGGTCGTAGAAGTAGTGGAGTTATAGTGCAACGAAGTGAAGAAGAAGAAGAAGAGGAAGAGGAGGATGATGACGATGAAGAAGAGGAATCGTCAAGTGTGTACATTTCTGATGCTGTTACACCACCAAAGAACGCTTTTTTATTAACGAGATGCAGATCTGCACCGTACAGGTCTTCATCTTTAGCTGGTAGATTTTGGGGTTCACCTTTGAGCACTGAAGAAACAGAGGAAAAAGAAAGAAGGGAGCTTTTCGAGAGTCCAACATCGAAAAGAGAGTCTGGGTTCACTGAGTCTGCTAAAGAATCGAAATTGGATCGAGAAACGGAAGAAAATGTTGAGATTTTCAGGGAACTTGAAGGTTCAATTACTTCAATTAGAGAAAGAATGATGAGAACTGTAAAAATTGAGGAGATGAGACCAGAGGGTAGTGGAAATTTGCATCCTTTGATACTCACAAGGTGTAACTCAGAACCAGCGAGAACTGCGAAGAAGCTTGATCCAGATATTGCATTTTTTAAGAAGAGGAGGTTGGGTTTCAGATGATTACTTTAATTGCATAGTTTTAACTATTTCTTCTTATTGCCAGCTAGTTTGTTCATTATTTGGTATATAATATATTTTTGGTAAACTCAATAACAAATTAGTAGTTGCTAAAGTTTCTTTTTTTTTTTAATGTCATATTATGGGGCTGTAGGAGAGAATCTCTATGGCTTCAGATTGTAGAAAAATGGCTGAAGATGAACTACTTGTTGCAGACTGTTCAGATTCATCTTTTACACTGCCATTGCTCATGGGCAATTGTAATTTTATACTGTCTTTGGCAATTTCATTTCATGAAACTCTTTGATATTCCAGGAGTTACAATCTTTTCGTGTTTGTTTTAAGCACCCTTTGGATTCTCTGACCAGGTTTCATCATTTTTGTACAATAACTTCATGACCCACCTTTTATTTTTCTCTTTTAGTCTCTCTGGTAGATTAAGTTAACGTTTTTCTTGTTTCAGAAGACTGAGGCGAAAACACTGTTAGTTTGTAGGTTTTGAGATGTGTGTTGATTTTTCATGTGAAGAAGAATGTGTATTGTGTGAAAGATAGGTGGTCCTGATGGTTTCCCTGAGGAACAGGAAGGTTAAGAAACTCGGCCACATCATTTATTTCACATGGATAAGAAACGCAGGGTGTAAAATTTCCTGACATACATTTCTGAATTCTGAGTGTTGTTTCTATCAAGGGTTTAAGAGTTTAAACATCGAGGGTTTAAGAGTTTAAATAATGTTTTCATTTGACAAGGCTTCAGTTTAAAAAGTTACTTAATCAATCTATTATTTGATTTTAAATCTTTAATTTTAAATTATACACATAATTAACAAGTTATTAACATAATTTTAAGATTTTATTTAGTAGATGCATGAACTGCAGATACTTGTACCTAAAAAGGAAGCAAAATGTTGAGATTGACCATTATTGAGCCAGTTACTTGGCGGAGGACAAGACTTAATTAGTTTGGCCAATCTGTATTTCCTGGAGCCACGGAACGCTGCATGCAGGTTGGTGATTTGTTTTGATCAGATTAGGAATATGTTCCATCCAGGACCGTAGGGACAAACACTAGATTGTGAAAAGTTCAGAGCTCAGACCTGAAGCTGATCAGTTTGTCCCTTCAGAGCTGACCACGCAAGCCTCCTGTTTCTCTGAGCTACCTGTTTTCTGGGCTAGTTACAGAAGTCCAAGGTTATCTTCCACATGACAGATCAACTGGGTGGGCCGAAAAAGTAGCAAGCAGCATAGGTGAAACTAGACCAACACTGGTACGATATGCAACGTATCTTAGGATTCTGGTTATTCCATTCGAACCCTTTTTTCATTTTCTGGGAACAGTTGAAATGTTTTCTTGTTGAAAACCAGAAGCTCTCTAGCGTCAACAGTTGCTCAGCTCACAGATTCTGTCATGACTCCTGAACCACACCCCATTAAAGGAAAAGGAAGAAGAGTTAATATCTCTAGCATTAGATACCTCTCAAGCACAAGCAGTAGATAGATATATGCATGCTTGCACAAGTGACATGTACATGATTCGACTAAAGTAACCTAGAGTAAACTCTGATAACGTCTGAGTGTTGAAGAAAAAACAAATGATGACTCAACTCAAGGGTGATGTATCAAGAAGCATTCAATCCACATATAACATGATTAGAGAAGACAAGAAGCTCCATGTTGCAGTGTTCTATCTTGTTTTCTCATAAATCATAATCGCATTCTATGTCGGGCGTGATTGCTTTCTGTTGACTTCTTCCTGAGTTGCAATCCTCACCATTGCTTGTATGATTTAGGCATCTACTCATTGCAAAACGACATATGTAATATCATCCAACTTGGATTGGTGTCGTCAATGTACGATGAACTGGGATTCGAGACACTTCATTTTCCTTTCTTTTCTTGTCTGCAGCTTGACATTGCAATTTCTTTGACAAGAATTACTACGATCGACAGGAATTGAACATTGATCTCATTGCAGATTCATTTAAAGACTCGACTAGGGACTTTATCCTTCTTTGTTCTTTACCTTTTGATTGCTTGAAAACACATATCATGAAGCATTTGCATGCAATCGGTCCCATTTGCATAGTAGCTCAGTACTAATAATTCACCTGAACTTGACTTCTGCTTTCCTTAAACTAAAACTAGATTGGTTTAACCTTTCACTTTCACCGTTCTTCAAAACTTGTGAATGGATACAGGTCACGATCCCATTTTTCCAGCTAATTGTGTCCAACTTTTTGTTACTGTAAATCTAAAATAGTGGGCTGTTGTATTTGTCAATGAGTGAAAAATCCAACAAAATTAATAGGTTCAATCGTAAAAGTTTTGAACTGTTCAATTTTAGTTTAATTTTTAATTTTTTAATTCGATTTATTTTAATAATTTTTGTTGTTAAAAACTAATATATTTATTAATTAATTGGTTAATTTTTGTGAATTAATAATTTTTTATAAACTAAAATAAATAAATAAATTTTTATTTAGCAATACCTTTTTAAATTAAACTT
>JANIHY010000004.1:55450216-55460551 GCA_027479065.1 Erythroxylum brevipes | reverse complement strand
TATATATGTAATAGTATCTATTGGATAGATATTAGTAGATCTCATTTACTAAGTTACATATATAGATGATGCATATGAGTGGATATCGAGGGGGGATCGGAATACCCAATTTTACCATACCCCCATTATGGCCAAACGACGACATTTAAAGATCGACCGCCTCTACGATGACGGGGGTCTTTTATTTTCCGATCAAGGGCTCCTGAGGTCTCTTGCTTTGAACTTTTATGCCCGCCTGTATGACACTGATGGAGTGACCGATCCGCCGCATCTCATTTTTGGAACCTTCCCCCCTCTTCGGGAGGACGGGAGTCTCGAGCTCGCGACCCCCATCCATGTCCAGGAAATTTGATGGGTTGTCTTCTCTATGAACCCCATAAGGCCTCGAGAGTGGATGGGCTTAATGCGCTTTTTTGTCAGTCTTAGTGGACCACTATCGACCTGAATGTGGTGGAGTTGGTCCAAGCTATATTCCTTCTGAAGAAGTGGGAAGAGGACATCAACCACACTATCCTGGTCTTGTTACCACTCATATTTCCCAATTCCAACCCATTAGTCTTTACACGGTTCTTTATAAGATTATTACCAAAGTCGTGGTTAATTGGTTGAAACGTCATCTAAGTTACCTAGTGGCCGATAACCAGTGTAGCTTTATTCCTGGTCGGCATATTACGGATAACATTATTATCGCCCAAGAAGCCATCCACACGATGCGGTCCCTGAGAGACAAGACGAGGTATTTTGCTCTCAAGGTTGACCTCGAGAAGGCGTATGACCGCCTTCGGTGGGACTTCATCCAGGATACCCTTACTGATATCGGCCTCCCCACTACTCTCATTTCGGTCATCATGCGGTGTGTTACCACAATTACCATGCAAGTTAACTGGCAGGGTACTTTATCTGATCCTTTTTCTCCCTCTCGCGGTATCCGTCAAGGGGACCCGTTATCTCCTTATCTTTTTGTTTTGTGCATGGAAAGATTGGGCCATCTCATCCATCGAGTCGTGGGCCACGGTCATTGGTGGTGGCTTATACTCAGTAGATGGGGACCCCCGCTCTCGCACCTTTTCTTTGCGAAAAATTTAGTCCTATTTGCGGAAGCCACGGTTTCGCAGGCCCAGCTCCTGGATCGAACACTTGCGCTCTTTTGTGCAGCTTCGGGCCAGAACGTCAATAAAGTTAAAACTCGGCTGTTCTTTTCTAAGAATGTTCCTAAACCCACCGCTCGACTGATTAGCCACGCCCTACATGTCCAGAGTACGACTAATCTTGGCAAATATCTGGGGGCCCCCGTTATTGCATGAGTGTACTATTCACCATATTTATCAGTATATCCTTGATCAGGCTCAGATGAAACTCTCGGGTTGGAAAGCTCGTCAATTAACCTTGGCAGGTCGGTTTACCTTAACCCAATCCGTCATTGTTGTACTTCCCATCTTCACTATGCAGACGGTCCGGCTCCCTCGCCAGCTTTGCGATGGACTGGAAACCTTAATGAGGAACTTCATCTGGGGAGCCCATGACGGTCAGCGGAAAATTCATCTTGTCAATTGGACCACCGTCTGTAAACCCAAATCTGCAGGAGGATTAGACATTAAACGGATTTGTTCGTCTAATGATGCGTCCCTCGCTAAGCTAGGTTGGGCCCTCTTTACCAAACCTCATGCTCTGTGGGTCCAGATCCTCCGAGTCAAATACCGCCTGGACTCTACTCATCTCCCTCTGACGTTGGACCGTCCTGGCGCCTCCTCGACTTGGAGGGGGATAGCTGCGACATGGCTCGAGGACGGGAGATGGATTCTCTTCTGGCTGGACAACTGGAATGAAGACTTGGGTCCACTGTATTTAGTGACCACCACTGATGTGCCGTCTAGCGACATTATCACTATTGTGGCTGCTTATCTGAATGAAGAGGGTGAGTGGCAATGGCATCGGTTCCAACCTACCTTCCTGTTTCTGTTTGTTTGCGGGTTGTTTCTTTCTGCCCACTGAGCACAGGGAGCGGCGCTGACCAATTGGTCTGGGGTCCCACTTACCCTCGTAGTTTTACAGTTGCTTCTGCTTATGACCTTATCGAGCAGTCCCGCTCGGCCGAGAGGTGCCGACTTTGGAAGGTCATTTGGAAATGGCTCAGTCCTCAACGAATTCGGGCTTTCCTCTAGCTTTTGGCTAACAAGAAATTATTAACGAACTAACAGCGGGCTAAACGCTCCCTTACTCCATATAGCGGTTGCCACTTTTGTAGCCAAGAGGAGACTATTCTACACGCCATTCGAGATTGTCCTAGCCTCTTAGGGTGACCTCTGTATGGCAGCAATTCCCTCTTCACCTTATCGATCGGGCTTTTTTCACTCTTGATACGGGGAGTTGGCTCGGATCCCACCTTACCAAGCATCTCCAGTTCCATCATTTTGACCGGGCTCTCCTCTTTGGCGTTGCCTACTGGTTCATTTGGAAGTGGCGGAACTCAAGCATTTTCGATCCTGCTTTTAACTGAGCCCCCGAAGGTGTGCGCATTGTCCTGGACTACAACGATTGGATTGTCAAAGCTCTTTCGCTAGCTAATCGAGTTTTCCCCGACCCGAGGCTTCCTCGGGGTACCCTGGTGGGCTGGGTGAAACCCCGTGAGGGATGGATCAAACTGAACACAAATAGCACTACCAGCGTTGGGTCGCTCCTGACCGCAGTTGAGAGTCTTTTGAGAAATTGCTATGGTCTTTGGTGTGACGACTTTCTTCATTATCTTGAACGCGGTACCCCCCTCGAGGCCAAATTATGGAGGATTTACACAGGGCTCAACTTGGCGTGGGATAGTGGTTATCGCCACGTGGTTGTGGAAGTGAATTTGCTTGAGGTAATCAACATCCTCTCCCCATCCACTGCCAACTTGATTGACATCTCTTTTTTGTTGAAAGGTATACGAGAGTTGCTCCACTGGCCGTGAGAGGTCCACTTCCAGCATATCCATCGTGAAGATGACCAGTGTGCTGATCTCTTCGCCTCTTTAGCAGCTGCATCCAGGCCGGACCTTTAGTACTTACGGGACCCGCCATCGCTTATCCAAGAAGTTTTAATTCAAAATTCTAGACTGCGCCATCCTTGCGGCTGCCGCTTGGGCATCCCTACGCCTGTGACTCTGCTTTTCGATTCTTAATGTTTTAGCTTCTCGTGTAACCAAAAAAATAAATAAAAAGTAATTAAGACTTAAATGACTGCACGAGTTGTACCAAACCTGTCAGCACATGACCTTGTTCTAGCAAGACGACGACCGCCGGGCTCCTACGAATAATGCATTGTCTGAAGAATTGAGTCTTTCTTATGCTAAAATCCAAGTTTTTCATTGTTCTTATCCATCCTGAACACGCACGCGGTGCGACTCTTTTCACCTCCGCAGACCGCAATCACTCGTAAGCCGCCATGGTCGTCACCCTCTAGCTTACAGTTTTTGCTAAGATTTGAACAGATGAAAACATGCTACTAGTTATTTATGGAACATGAACACAAGTTAAATCAGTAACAAGAGCAACATGGGTTTTTCACCACTTTTCTTATTTAAATTTCTCCTTCTAGATGTGTGTGTACACATAGAACATATGACAAGCTCTTCTTTTACTGTTGCATCTGTCGGTGGAATATTTACAGATTTGAGTGGTAGAATCTCATGTCGAGATTTGAGTAGATGAGGTTCTCTCTATCAAGCATTTTTCCTTAACTAGTAGAGCAGAAGCTAAATTCTGTGAGATTAGGCTTCTGTGATCACAAATGTGAGGAAATATTTTCAAGATTCCCGATAAATGACTGTTGCAACGGTTCTAGCCCAGAACCTCAGGTGTTTTTTCATATCAGAAGCTGTAGATACTTTGGGTAGCCGTAGATTTAACAGTGGTGAATCAGGTCTTCTTATCAGCCAAGCCTCTGACAAGTAGGGCCTAATAGCACCTTCCTTTTCTTCCTCTTCTTCTTTTCTAGGTTTATTATCATCACCTTCAGTTACTGATCCACAGTCCATAGGTGAGGTATTGTTTATAGTTTTCCTGAACAATCCAAGTCTTTGCAAGCCAGGGACCACACTCATCATTCTGGGAGTTAAGTGTTCTTTATTGAATACAAAACCAAGATCCATGAACCCTTTCACTTCTTCAAGCTCAAGCTCTTCCGAGCTCCTGCAACTCATAGATTTCTGCAGTCTCCGCGATGTACGTGCAGTTTTTCTAATTCTTTTGGGACGTTTCTCAGTTGATGCTGAAAAAGAATGAGAACGAACTCTGCCGGTGATAGGGTTCAATCTAGTTGGCCTTTCTCTCTTTTCCACTTCGTTGTTATCATCTCCTAATTTCTTGGAGTAATCCTTGAAAAAGACAAGAAATTTATCATCGATATTCAAAGAACAAGAAGCAAAAAACAATCATATGCATTGAAGTATTGAACAAAGCTGTGTTTTCATTACAAGTAGAGTGAGTGGAGCTGAGGCTGATGACGACATCGTTCCATCTTCAGGAAAAGGTGAAGTAGGCGGAGAAATTTCATCATCTGGAGGAGTTGGTAAAGAGAGATGAGTAGATGAAGGGTATAGAAGAGACTCTGTGATGCTGAGAGAGGGTTGTGTAAGGGTTTTAGGGACAGGTTTAGCTGAGCACAAAACAACTCTGTGAAACCAGAGACTTTCCATGAATTCTATGACAGAAAAACAACAGATGTCCTCCATCCTCCATATGAGAGAGGGAAGAGTTTGAGAGGTGAAGAAAATCTTAAGCAGTAGTAGTGAAACTAGTAGTAGTACTAGTGGTAGGGAAGACCAACTTGGAGAACATTGGACAAGTGAGGATGTGGCCACAAGCTGTGGGATTCTCGTAACCCCACAAAATTTGTTAAAGCTATGGATGTGTTCCAGGTCCAGGCGGCTGAGTGTGTTTGTATATGTGTGAGTGTGAGTGGAGGGTATATGTGGTGCCAGTTCTATCGAGGTTTGCTTGGATGAACTGGTTTCCAAATGATCTTTGCCTTTTGGCCGCTTCTGTTGCATGCATATAATAAGGCTAATCTAGGATAGAGTTAAACCTGTTTTGCATGCATACAAGAACAACTTAGGACCGTAAATTTTAATACTAAATTCATGGGTAGATTCTTAAAAACTATATGATGCAACTAACAATCTAACCTGTTGGTAGGTTAGACTTATGCAGTGACAATTGGTGACTTCTGGGTGCGTTTTCATTGCTGAGTTCATCCACCTATCAACCAACTCAATAACATTATCGACTCAGTTCTTTATCTCGTTACTTCCATACAATTCTACATCTACTTGGAGAAGTGGCAACCACTTGGGCCAATCAGCAGAAGGGGGTCTGATGTTAGGGACAGAGTTGTTCTGATCCATCTTGGGCTTACCTAGCAAAACCCACTTCAAACAATGAAGCTTTCTGTTTGTATATATATGGCAAAAGTATAATTTACACTAATACCATTATTTTAAAATTAGAACAAAAGTGAAACTAATAAGATAAAAGATAGGAACTAACGACTAGTTGCATGATGTCGCAAGCTTCTTTAGGGATTAGTCCCAACCGCGCTAATTCTCCGCTAGGGAAACGGCAGCAACCGCCAAACCCTTCAAATAGGGGTGTTTCTCCGGCGTTGACCAGACTGGAAGAAGCCTCGAACGGAATCTGGGGAAGAACTAACTCAAGCCCTACAATGGAAGACATGGATATTGAAGACCTACCGGATCTCTGCGAGGTACAGACGATGAATATACAGTATAGAGATGACAACACTCAGTTACCCTGTTTCTCCTTTAACCCAAGCTTTCGCGAGGAGTTGGAAAAACCGTTGAAAGACTCGTTACTGGTTAAAGTTTTAGGTAAAACTGTAGGGTTTTATTTTTTATCTTAAAAAATCAATCAATTATGGAAGCCAACAAGGAAGATTGAGATTGTTGACCTTCAGAACGATTTCTATATGGTAAAATTTTCCAACTGGGAGGACAGAAGCGTTGCTTTACTAAAGGTCCTTGGGTCATCCAAGACCATTATTTAACAGTGCGAGGATGGCCGCTAGGATTTCAGCTTGCAACGACTGGCATAGACAGGACCCTCGTCTGGATTCGTATCCCTAAATTGCCAATGGAATATTACAATGCCAATGTTCTTGCAACTCTTGCTTGGTCTATCGATAAACCTAAGAAACTTGATGGGAATACATTCCATGCCAATAGGGGATAGTTTGCCCAGATTTTGTAGCAAGAGAAACTAGAGACGAAAGTGAAGTTGAGAACGGTAAAAATGGTTTTCATTCATCTCACTCTTATCAACTGTACAGTAGCTTATATACAAGCTAAAATAGAAACAGCTATTGTAACCAACTACTTAACGAACTAACTAACGTCTTCTCTTATTAGCTAGCTATACATAAATATATCGTAACATCCCCTCCTCAAGTGGGAAGCGGTGGTGAAATCAGTCCCAACTTGGCAATAAACACTACAAATTGTGGATTGCCCAATGATTTGGTTAAAACATTAACAAGTTGATAACGAGTCGAAACATATATAGGGGCAATAAACCCTTTCTTGAGCTTGTTCCGCACTAGGTGAAAATCAATTTTTAGGTGTTTCTTACGTTCGTGAAATACGGGATTTTCAGTGATGTATAAGGCAGACTTACAGTCACACCATAAAGGAATCAGGGCAGATCTGGGAATGTGAAAATCCTTAAGTAAATAAGACACCCATTGAAGCTTGCACACCATGGAACCCATGCTTCGATACTCTGCTTCACAAGAACTGCGCGACATAGTATGCTGCTTCTTGGTTTTCCAGGAAACCAGCGAACCACCCAAAAAAACACAAAAACCACTTAAAGATTTTTGATGTAGAGGTCAAGCAGCCCAATCGCTATCACAATAAGCTTCAACATCTGTAGTGGGCGTAGCTGAATAAAATAAACCATGTGAACTCGTACCATGAAGATAACGAAGAACATGTAAGGCGCCTAGCCAATGAGCCTCACATGGATTGCACAAGAACTGACTTAATTGTTGAACATTGTAAGAGATATCAGTTCGGGTCATATTCAAATACAACAAGTGCCCCACCAACCGTCGATACTTCTCTGGTTCAACAAGGGGAGCAGAAACTGCAGCAAACTTATGATTTCGGGCAAGGGTGTGGAAACAACCTTTGAATCATTGAATCCAACGTCCGATATAATGTCAGATAAGTATTTGCGCTGAGAAATAAAAATCCCAGCTTCAGACCTCGCAATCTCGATGCCCATAAAATACCTTGCACAACCTAAGTCTTTGATAGTGAACTTCGAATGCAAGAACTGCTTCACAGCAATAATGTCTGCTTCATTTGTCCCAGCAACTAAAACATCATCCACATACACAATTAGACCTAGAAAAGAACTACCAGAGGATTTCATGAATAAGCAATAATCATGGGCAGACAGTGTAACCAATTGAGTTGACCTCACACAACAACTTAAGCTATTGTGATGAAATGGTCGTTTAATATGGTATCAGAGCCTCTATGAACAAATGGTCATGAGTTCGAATCCTACCACCCACCTATTCTAATTAAATTAAGCACAAGGTAAAGTAGACCTGTGCAAGTTTCAAACTCAAAAGGCTTTCACTTGAAGGGGCGTGTTAGAGAATATATAAAACCAATTGAGTTGACCTCACACAATAACTTAAGCTATTGTGATGAAATGGTCGTTTAATACACTTCCTCCTTCAAATACCCATTAAGAAAAGTGTTATTAATGTCGAGTTGATGAAGACACCAACCCTTCTTGGCAACCAACGCCAAGAAAATCTGAACGGTGACAAGCTTGGCAATCAGAGAAAAACTATCAAAGTAATCCACCCTTTCCTTTTGGTTATAACCTCGAGCAACCAACCTCGCCTTTAGTCTCTCAACCGTCCCGTCAAAATTATATTTGACCTTATAAACCCATTTCGTTCCAATAGCCTGTTTTTCAGCTAGTAAAGTGGTGATTTCCCACGTAACATTATCCTCCAAAGCCTTAAATTCTTGATTCATCGCCTCTACCCACCCAGAATGCAAGACGCCCTGGTTATAAGTAGTGGGCTCTTTGACTGCATCAATATTGTCCATAAAAGTCAAATAACTAGGTAAAAATGAAAAGTTGACGTATTCAAGCCAGCACTAGAAATGAAATTCACATTGTCACATACAAAATCACGCATCCACACAGGAGGCTGCCGGCTGCGAATACTAGTTCGCAACAGAGCCCCTTGATCCTCCACTACAGATACGTGATCAGTAGAGTTGAGTTGTGGGCCACTAACGGCAGGAGCATCAGTCAGAGGAGAAGTAGAAGGGGCAGAGCAATCGGCAACAACATCATCAGATTGGTGCGACAACAACACTTCCTGGACAGGGTCAGTAAGACGTACAAAGGGAAGAGAAGGAGAAGAATCACTCATGGTAAGCTCAAGCTCAAGGGGATTGTGATAGGGAAATTGATCTTCATAAAACACAACATCTATAGAAATAAGAATTCTACGAGATTGGAAGTCATACATTTTATAAGCCTTCTGACCCAGAATATAACCTAAGAAAATACATTTGATAGATCGAGGAGAAAACTTATCTCGATGTGGCTGATTATCCGTGACAAAACATAAACATCCAAAACTCTTTAGACGCCCATAATCAGGTGGCCTCTGGAACAACACCTCAAAAGGACACTTTCAATGCAAAAGTGGAGTAGGAAGACGATTAATGATATAGGCAGCAGTGAGCATAGCCTCACCCCAGAAAATTTTAGGTAAGCCTGCTTGAAACAAAAGAGCACGAGTTACTTGAGCTAAATGCCGATGTTTCCTCTCCACCACGCCATTCTGTTGAGGCTATAAACACAAGTTTTCTGATGCAAAATGCCCATCCTGTCTAATATAGCTTGACATGTCGTATTAACAAATTCAGATCCATTATCAGTTCGAATGCTCTTAACCGTGCAGTTAAATTGATTTTGCAACATAAGGAAACATTTCTCAACAGTATGTGAAACTTGATGCTTCTACTGTAGCAAAAAAACCAAGTAGCTCGATTAAAATCATCTACAATAGTTAACATCTAGTGAGTTTGATTAATAGCCGATGGACTGTAAGGCCTCCAAAGATCAATGTGTAACAACTCCAAAATACCAGTGGTTTGAATAGAAGAAGTTGGAAATGAAATCCGATGTTGCTTAGAAAAATGACAAACGTCACAAGTTTTGTTATATTTGGAAAAGGAAATACAAGGGATATGTTGTATTACAGGAAAAGAGGCATGACCCAACCTTTGATGCCATATAGTAGCATTATTCCTATCAATTTCAGCAGAATGTGAAACATAATTACAAGTATGAGAACTATCAGATGAGTTAATAGAAGAAGAAAAGAAGGGATAAGGAAAGATTTGGAAGTGAGAATGTATAGACTGCCTATGACCTAACCAACAGCAAGGATGGCTTTACTCTGCTGGTCTTGTATATAACAATAAGAAGGAAAACAAGAAACAAAAACATTAGCCTCTTTTGTAAGTCTGTTAACAGAAAGCAAATTGAATTTGAAAGAAGGAATAAGGAGAACATCTTTAAGAGTAAGGGTAGAATGGAGGGTAACATGACCAAAATAGGCTACATGTTTAAGACTATTATCAGGTAAATAAATAGGAATAGGACACTGGAGTTGTGTAATATTCAACATAGATTTTGCATCAAAACACATGTGATTCGAAGCGCCACTATGAACGATCCAAACATCATTAGATTTGAGGGAATGGGCATGAAGAGTATGATGTATTTTAGCAACTTGACCTGCAAAAGACATAAGATCAATGACCATGTTCACATAATCGGTAGTCGGTTGTTGACCTTTAAGAATCCTGGACATCTCCTTTCGTATTAGCGAATTCACCACACTAGCAAGATGTAGCACCCCACTTCCGCGAGACCCGAACCCGACATCTACAGTGATATCCGGGCCCGTGACCCGCGAGGGTGGAATGCTAGAGCAAATCAAATACACTTTAAAACTTGTTATGAAATTTTTCTTTCAAAAACGGTTGAGTGCGCATAAACAATAATTGATTCGGGCCCGCTTTATGACGAAAACATTTTTCAAATATAAAACAATTTCAGTCATTAACTAGCACTCAATAGTGCTCAATCGTTTCATAAAATAGAAATGCATGACCCAACTGCGCCCAATGCCATTTCTGAACATTTTCAATAATACAGTACAATTTCACATAATCAATTGGGGCCCACTGAATAAATCACTACACTAATGCAGATGTGAACGACACTGATCCCGACC
>JANIHY010000004.1:55431984-55442883 GCA_027479065.1 Erythroxylum brevipes | reverse complement strand
TACCTAATCATTCTATATTATCTAATTATGACATCACATATATTAATTTAATTATTTATAAGCTAAAAAATTTCAATAAAATTAAAATTTAAAATTAATTAAAATATAATATACTATTTTAAATAATAGTGGAATTTAGATTTTTTAGAAAAATAGGATAATTCATAGCTTTTGCCTTGAAGATAAGGTTGACGATGATTAAAAATTGGTGATCGCAACGACGCGTGGGCACTTAAAACACCGGAGCGAGTCCACGGCGACTTCATGCAGTCATCTGAGTTTGGGTAATGACTAAAAGTTCGTAAAGTGGGGTCCACCCAGGCCCAGAACCAGAACACTTCTTCCTCGTCTTCTTCAACTTGCCTTCGCCAAATCCAAAAAAGGAAAAGGAAAAGAATACACAATCCAAAACGTCCTTTTTTCCACGTCTTGTCCTTAACTGTTGCCCGGCGTTTCTTTCTTTCCTTTGCTGTTCCTCTGACCAACGACACTTCTTTCACTTTCGTCGAAACCGTGTTTTTTAGGGACATTTTCGTCATTACACGCCCTCTTTCCTCAACATTTGTACACCACTTTACTTTGCCCTCTTTTAATGGCCTCTGCCTCCCATGTCCTAAGCAGCGAGAGGCACAGAATCTAAACTGAAGAGAATTTTGATTTTCTTTTTGAATTTTAATTGATTTAAAAATGGCTGAGAACGGCGAAGAGAGGCTCATAGCTATGGCGCGCCACATAGCCCAAAAGCTCGGCCACAACGAGTCTATGGCCGACGATATTCTGCAGATCTTCTCAAACTTCGACGGTCGATTCACTCGCGAGAACTTGAACTTGCCCGATAAATTCGGCCCCGACGATCCCCGAGCCCTTGCCGCTTTGGACCACACTCTCAAGTCCTTAGAACGTCAGATCTCGCAATACGTAGGTGCCGGTCACCCTATCTGGTCCGACTCCGCCGACTCCTCCGCCTTCCTTGACGCTGTAGACGACTTGATTGCCGTCGTACGGCAGTGCAGCTCCATGTCCGCCGTTGCTGCCAAAAATATAGGCGCTTGCGCCGAGGAGTTGCTGCAACAGGCTATGTTTCGCTTGGAGGAAGAGTTCGGAGTCTTGATGGTGAGAGGCTGTGAATCAACGGATAACCTCTCGTTTGACTCTGAGGACGACGAAGAAGAAAGCGGCGGCAACGGCGATAACGGCGAGATAACGGTAGCACAGCCGCTGACGGACTATAACGTTATCATCGACGCGCTTCCGTCGGGAGTGATCAGCGATCTTCACGAGATGGTTAAGCGTATGGTTGACGCAGGTTTCGTGAAGGAGTGTTCACACGTGTACAGTAGCTGTAGAAGAGAGTTTCTTGAAGAAAGCATATCGAGGTTAGGGTTACAGAAGCTGAGCAACGAAGAGGTTCAGAGGATGGCGTGGGCTGACCTCGAAGACGAGATTGTGAAATGGATAAAGGCGTCGAATGTTGCTCTTCGGATCCTGTTCCCTAGTGAGCGTCGGTTGTGTGATCGTGTTTTTATGGGATTCTATACAGCTGCCGACTTGTCGTTCATGGAGGTGACCAGAGGGTCAACGGTTCAGATTCTGAATTTTGCGGATGCTGTGGCGATCGGTAGTCGGTCGCCGGAGAGGTTGTTTAAGGTTATGGACTTGTTTGAGACGTTAAGGGATTTGATGCCTGAGTTTGAGTCTAATTTCTGTGATCAGTACTGTTTGGTTCTGAGAAATGAGGCGATTGCTATATGGAAGAGGTTGGGTGAAGCGATTAGAGGGATATTTATGGAGTTGGAGAATTTGATCCGGCGAGACCCGGCTAAATCTCCGGTGCCGGGTGGTGGGGTGCATCCGATTACCCGGTATGTGATGAATTATCTGCGTGCGGCTTGTCGGTCAAGAGAGACATTGGAGCAGGTTTTTGAGGAGAGTTCTAATGTTGTCCCGGCAAAAGATTGTTCCTCGTCAGCGTTGTGTGTTCGGATGGAGTGGATCATGCAGCTTTTGGAGACTAATTTGGAGCTGAAGTCCAAAGTGTATGGAGACCCGTCTCTGTGTTGTGTTTTCATGATGAATAATTGCAAGTACATTGTGCAAAAGGTTAAGGATAGTGAACTGGGTTTGCTGTTAGGAGACGATTGGATCAGGAAACATAGTGGGAAGATTAAGAATTTCATGTCTAGTTACCAGAGAATCACTTGGAACAAAGTTTTGGGAGTGTTGAGAATAGACATCAGCAATGGGCCTCCTCATCTTAACAATGTCGGGAACTCTACCCCTATGAAGGAGAGAATGAATATGTTTAACATGTCCCTGGAGGAGATCCATAGAACACAATCGGAATGGACAATCTTCGACGAGCAACTAAAAAAGGAGGTCAAGACCTCATTATCCAAGCTCGTACTTCCTCTCTATGTCAATTTCCTCAGCAAATTCCAGAACTCCCCAGAAGTTAGGAAGAACGCGAACAAGTACATCAAGTACAGCTTGGAGGACGTTGATGTCCGAATTAATGAGTTGTTTCAAGGTGGTAGTGGGTCGTCGAGTGGTGGAGGTAAGTGAAACTATATATATATATATATGTATATTAAACCTGAGGAATTGCGTCTGATGGATCAATGGCTTCTCTGACTGCATCTATTGTAATAAACAAACATATGTAGTGATTCGTTGTTATTAGATAATTTGCATGTTGTATTGTCAATATTCTGTTCGATCAATTGCATTCTGGTTGACGTTCTTGTACATTTGGATTGAGATTTGCATTCCATTTCCAAGAATTCTTTCATCCATTTTCTAAGAGCATATGTAAAAAAGAAGCTTGCGAAACAGAATTTTTGATACGTTGTGCATTATACATCACTTTGACCATCTTCTCCACCTCAATCCTAGTTTATGTTTAGGAATTCTGAAAAATTAATTACTATATTTCGTTTTATCGTCGTCGACATCACATCTAGTCTGAAATCATGCAATAAGTCGAAATCTGATAATACGTAACTTTACTCTTACATAATAAAAAGGCCATTTTCGATTTATTATTTAAAATAATAATTAAAAAGAAGATTTATTAAGTGTTATGAATGTACTAATATTTACATAAAAATTTAATCTAATTTACCATAATTCAATTCAACTTAAACTCACTCGTGGATAAAAAAAAAATTGATGCATGTTATCTGTACACGATCGTGTGCCTAATAACTAACCACATTATTATTTTGATAATGGTTTGGATGTGTCACATAATGACAATATTAAAAGGAAGAACTCCGCAAGATTGGGACGGGGAATCGAAATTGACTAATCATTGATATACACTTCCTAGAGTAGTGACTTTCTGTCAAATCCTTTCTGGGCAAATTAATGCCTCCTAAATTATATGTACATTAACCTTAAAAGGCATTAATCATTTGTGAACAACAAAGATCACTTGTCCTCCAGAGCAGCAGTCTTGCAGATTGGACATGAATTCTTCATTGATAGCCACTTCTTGATGCAGCTTACGTGGTAATCGTGACCACAAGAGCTCAAGGCCCCTATATCATCCATGTTCTTATACTCTTCCTGCAATTTGCAAAGACTTGACTGTTAGAATTAGTTCGATAATGTTTAAGAATGAAAGGCCATGCAGAAATCAACTATGTGTGTATATATATATATATTATACCAGGCAGATCACACAGCTTCCTTCTTTTTGATCTAAAGAGTAATGTACTGTTTCCGTCAAACATTTGGACATCAAATCTTCTGATAAGCCGGTGTTTACATGGCCAATCCTTTCACCCAGGGCCAGCAATTCCTGTTCATGACAGGAAGTCGGATGATTAAGATTATGGAGTGAGACAGACGTGATGTGTATAAAGAAAAACGATAAGGGTCAGTGACAACCTCGTAGCTCATGTCGTCAATGTCTAGCCTCATTTCCCTATGCTGATCAAACATATTTCTGGAGCCATAAAAATGTGAGCGTTCTACAACCATGAAACCCTGTTATACAAAAGCACAGTCCTTGTAAGTATGTCTTAGTCACATATTCATCTCAAGGTACTGATGGGAATTGCTCGTCTTGAAAATATTGCATGAACCAGCATCTCAGTAGACAGTAGTATGAACTCTACTCAATTGACGGGGTCAAGTAGAGAACATTTTCATTTTAAAGTTCATCTGAAAGAGCTGCCTCACGTTCTCAATTTAAAATAGGTGAAATTATTGAGAAAGACTACATATACCTCTGATGAAAATCGGTCATGAAGGCATGCCTCACTGGATAGTGATCGGTATCTCTCATGTGAAATCCTTGATCTCCCATTTCTGTCACCACTTCGCCATGCTGGAGTTGATAATTGCCTTGGCTGTCTAGAGGAGTAACTTTCAGCCACCAACTGCAAGTTGTCATCAGAAGGGACAATGTGACCCAATCGTAAACTACTTGAGGAAGCACGGAAATTTGGGCTAGGTCTTTGCGAGTGGCTACTTCTTATTCCCCTCTCAGAATGTGTGGAGGTAACATGAGGACTTTGAGAAACAGAATTTCTTCTTGAAATAAAATCGTGTTGATAACCTCTTACATCTACAGATGCATTAATCGCACTGTTTCCAGCAGGGAAGTGGTTTGTCTCATGACTAAAGCCACCAGTATCTGTATTGCATAAGCAAGAAAACCTTAGAATAAGAAATTTCTATGCGAGGTAAAGTTATCTCTCAATGACTAACCTGAAGGTATAATCCTTCCAGGAGGTGGAGACATTCTGGCATGGCTCCATTCATGTGTTGAGGCACTTGAACTCTGGCCTGGAAACTCCAGAGAGCCATGATGGTCAACAGGGTGGCTTGCAGAGAAAGAAACATGAGAATGAATGCCAGGGAAATGGGTCCTAGCCAAGTTAGATTCCGTGTCAAGGGTAGGCCTGCTTCTTACATTCCTGGTAGAGCTCTCAGCCCTAAATGAGAGATTGCCTCGATAACTAGGGTTCATGGTGAAGTGTTCCCAGGGCATGCATTGAGAACCTAAATTTGGTTTCTCCTGCCTCAGCTCCAAAGAAAGAGGGAGGTCAGAAGAACTTCCACCCCCATAGTATCTACTTGTACTGCCCCTCTCACAAGATGAAGGGATTCCAGGACTTTTTCGCTTGTGAGGTCCTATTCCATTTCCCATTGTGAGATCAACAAAGCTACCCTCAATACCATGCATAGTCTGTCTCTCATAGTTGGAAGAAGATGCATGATGTGCATAATTATCTGGGGCCGAGCAGAAGTTTCCAGCAGGTGATGGATGAAAGGGATCATGAGATGGCCCAGAAGTATCTGGTTGATAATGTGATAGAGATGGACCAGAAGTATCTGGTTGATAATGTGATCCTTCAACACTGTGATTGGAGGACAAAAAGGCATTCGGTGCAGAACTCCAAGCAGAAGTAAAATGGACTCCATCAACAGGGATATTTTCAACAGGAAAATAGAAAGGTGCATTTTCTGCAGAACCAGACCCAGCTGCAGTTGATGTTCATCAGAACTGAAGTTAGTCCATGAAGATAATTTTTACATAGAAATATCTCATGAGTAATGTAAAGGAGCAGGCTGCACACTGTAACATTATAGTTGTGGCAACTATGATCAGAAATAAAACCTGTAAGGAAAAGGAAATTCAGAATACAACAGGGTGTGAAAGAAAGGAAGGAGAAAAGGCAGTATTTTTTATTGTGTTGGAACTGCGTGAAATCATAAAATGAGAAATGAGAATAGTCATCTTTTAAAAGACAATTTCACAACTTTGCACTCATACATTTTCAAATAGAGGTGACAAAAAGTTATCACTAAAGGCTTAAAAGTTATATTCCCCGTTTGGTGAGCACATGGTGGGCCACATGAACAGAGTTTCTTTCTACCACCATTTGAAAACGGAGGAGAACATATCAACCATATCTTTACCATTATTTTCTTTCCCAACCCTTTCTCCTCCACAAAAACACCCCTCTAGTGAACTGAACCAATTATAATTATTCTTAATAGTAACTACAGTGGCTCCAGTGTTTCACAAGTATAATTTTGGAGTTTGGCAACTTCTAAAGTATTTAGGCGACTTCTAAAGTATTTACAGAACAATAGTCACCTTCATTTTCAAGATGTTCAAGAGCAGGGACCTAAAAAACACAACTGCATACCCTGCCACACTTCTGGACGAAATATAGTAAGCCCACCCTTCCAAGTAAATGAATCATAAATTGGCAAATAATAAAAACAGAAGAAATCATGTATAGTCGCTGTACCCATATTGTTATAAGATTGCTCTAAATGTGCATGATTCCACTCCTGATCTTGTTCATTCTCAAACATTTGAGGCGCGTTTAAAAAATTTCTATGCTCCATAACCATATACGTTTGTAGCCAATCTAGATTATGTATTGGGGCGAAACCACAACCTGCAGGACAGAGAAGCATCTGAATAATAAGGTATGAACAACAAAATTCCTCAAGCATACACACTGTGGACGTACTTCGATGCCCCAAATGTTTATTAGCAGGTCATCAATGTATAATAATTTCTTCAACGGCACTCAGCCAATACTGCTAAAGAAACAGGGCAAAAACTAGGAAGAAAAGAGAGATAAAAGTATAAGAAATACTCCACAAGTTCCCCCTAATATCTGACTTAAATATGAGATAAACAATCTTATTATCTACTCTCCTTGGTGAATCATGTGCCTCTCAAAAATTCCAGAGCAAATTTATGTTTCAATTAATTTGGTATAGAGTTGTTTTCACCAAGAAATTAATATTCACAATGTGAAATAAAGAACTTGTTGTCAGGTAATTCAACAAAAGAAAATGGATTGAAGAGGAAAATATTTTTTTAGGTCTTAGAATGGGGAAAGAGGTAGGTAAGGTTCTTGCCAATTAAATTTGCTCCCACCTTAACTTTGTTTCAACAATTGCAAGCTTTCCACATTTCAGTAATTCAAGGTATAGCTACCATGGTGAAAGAAGATGCATTAATACACCCATGAAAAGAGTTGTTCAACGAAATCCTCAAGATTTCAACTACTTTCCCATCAAAAGTTTTGAAATTCGTTTGTGAGAAGTCTATAAACTAATGTAAGCAAATCAACAATGAAAGAGAGAGAGAGAACTGGTCTCTATTGGAAAGTAGGGGGTTCTGGAAAAAAAAAAGTTATCACCAATTTGCAGCTTCACATAACAACAGATTTTAATTCAACCAAAATAAATCAGTAAATGCAAAAGCAAAGTATGCTATTAACACATCTGATTTATTCTATTATCTTACAGACTTCCCATAACTACATAGCTTAGTATCCTTTTATACATAAGAATAAGAAGCTGGATTCTCAAAGATTACCTGGAAGTGGAACATAAAATCTCACAGAACTTTTAACTAGAAGGTTATGGTAATGAGGTATGGACCTTTATGCAGCCACGAACAAAGTAAAATACTTGTGCCCACGCCAGAGAGGAACAATCAGACAAATGTGGCTTGAAAACTTTGGAGGAGTGGAAGACTGATGGATTGGCAATTCTTTCAAGATCAAGAGTCATTTAAAACAAACAAAATGTGGGGAAGTTTTTATGACATGTAACATGATCTGACATTCATGGGGATAAAACTTTGTATAGAGGTGAAATGTACTTCCACTTTCCCCATAAACAATTAGTAAAGGAAGACTGAAGAATAGTATAGGACAGTAGATAAAGAATATTGATTTTAAATAGTAAAGTTTTTTGAATTATTTATACTTTCTCTTCCTTTCTTAAGCCTTATTTCTTTTACAAAGAAGGAATTTCACTAGAGATATCGAGGAGGTGCTATTAATGAAGATCTTCCAATTTCTCATCAATAAAGGTTAACCTACTTTTGGAATCTAGCCTTGGATGTTTGTCCTCATCAATTGTATCTTTATCTTCCAACTAGGCATATATACTGCCATCATAAAGCTTACGCAACATTATTAGCTATAAACATTCATCATAAAAGAATGCAATACCTGACATATATGCTGACTTATGAAGAACAAATTACTTTAACATGAACCTGAGAATTGGATAGTTGATCAAGTTCATATGCAAGGTAAAAAATCCAGGGCCAAAAATTCAACGAGAGATATATCACATTTAGGTTTCTTGTCCACACAAAATGGAAGCCATAGACAATAGCTTCCCGGCCCCACGTTTGATCTAATTGAACAGATTCATTTTCGAAGACTGAAAAGGATAAGAAATATCAACAACAATATATCCAATACAAACTCCCCCAAGATAGATGCATAAGATACTTATTCAAGATACATAATCAATAAAATCTCAATACTATACATCAACGTACAAGTTCCAGATATCCAGTTATCTCTCTGACAAACTCCTAGACAAATAGAACAGCTAAAGACAGACATTCAGTGAATTGCTTCATTTTGTATAATTGCAAGTTCCACGTTAACCAGAAATCAAGCTCAAATCTGAAACACAATCTTGGATGCATTTGATATTTGAGCTTTAAACATGGACAGGGTAGGTATATGTCTACCCTAAATAAGTACAAGGGATTCTGGAGAGGGCAGAAGCTTCGGATACAACCTCATGAAGGCCATTTGGAAACATCTCAGGAGAAGATGCCTAAAAAGCAAATGGGCTATCACAGTGTCCAAGTGTTAAGCACTCTTTAATCGAGCCGCAGAAAACTTCGTCAGCAGAAAAGTTAAAATCACTCAAGAATTCAGCCTCCTGTCATGCAAACCCATATGTCTCCCATCTCGCCAAGAAGAATAATTATCATTTTTTGCACTATGAAAAAGAGGAGGAGTGTCATGCAACTTTCTCATCCCTGCTGAAAATCTATATTAACCTGAAGGAAACGGGCATTGAACAACTTAAGTTAAGCATCACAAACTTGATGCCTTTAACTATTGCCCCACCTGGTCTTCTATTAGTAACTTACAACCTCCTAGAGATCATAATGAAGAGGTAACTGCTACATTTGTCTGCGATAGCTAATGGAACAATTACCTTTGCTTGCAACCCACACTTATGCCTACTACCATCATCAAATAGCATCACCATCATAAACAATAGGTTTCTCGCCATTTTGATTCAGCCCAAATATTTCTAAAAATTGTGTACTTAAGCAGCTTACACCCCCTTGAATAAGCATTCATTAGGGGATCCAACATTACAAAGTACTTGGGAATTCTACCTCAACATAGCCATGTAAAAGTGGCAAATAGTTTGTTAGAACTTTTGAAACCCATGGGAATATAATTCTAACCAACTCCCAATTTCCTAACCATGCTCAGGAAAATCACTAGAGATTTCTTTTATCCTAATGGCCCACTCAGCCTGCTGGTATAACCTCACAATAGTTAGCCTCAATTCCATATCACAGGATGACCCAAAACAAATGAACTTCCAAAGAAAGAAGTCTAAATAATTCCTGAACGTGGAAGTGGAATCTTTAGTACCATGTACCCTGCTCTCCACGGTGAAGACTCACTTACATAACTCCACAACACATGGAGCTCTATCCTGAAGAGGTATAGGATCTAATTTCAAATCTGTTCTTCAGTAGCCACTGGACCCTACAATGCCTGCAACATCATTTGCAATTTAGAACATATGTATAACCATTTCCCTAACTGATAGTTGGACATGTAAAGAGAAGCTACAAACATCAGGACTTTTAGGGAAAGAATTATCAAACCTTCTCAACAGCAACTCTAATGATTCCCGAAGTTTAAAGACGCACACATCAAATAGCCCCGAACCTGCATAAAAAAAGCCATCTAAACCTACTTGATGCTAAAGTAATCCAAGTAATCTATGACCTATGGCACTAAGAAAGCGAACCCCGTCCAACAGGCAGCTACATCAAATACCACGAAGTTCTAATGCAGATTAACGCCTATAATTTTCTTATCTTCTCCCATAATCATGTGTGACATGCGATTTCCAGACTTTTTACAGGAGATTTTATTAAAACAAGAAAAATCACGAATTAAACACATCATAACGGAATTGAACGGGACTAAGAAGAGTAACACAAAAGATTATATTTAGTCAAAGAATCTACAAAAATAAAAACCCAATCAGTAACAACAAATTTAAGGTTAAGAGATGGATAATGAGCACCGAACCGGACGTCAGCAAGCAAAAATCAAAATAGAAACAAACGGTCAAACAAACCATAATGCACAAAAAAAGCTAAAACCCGAGCATCAGAAACCATGGAACAAACGATCAAGAGAAAAATCAGCAAAACAAATCAAGCGAAAGATGATCAACCTCAACAAAAAGTACGCATGATCAAACAAACATAAAAACACACGTAACTCTCTGCGTACGGTAAAATTCATCAAACAAGTAGATGATCGGCCGTAAAACGTACCTCGGTGAAGAGGTTGATGACTAATATGATGGCGACGGAGCAACAGCTGACAGCTAAAACAGCATAATGTAGAGAGAAGGTTAGAGTGAGAAAGGGAGGAGAGAAATGAAGTGGTTCGGTGCGTCTGGCTTCGTTTCGCAGAAATAAGAGGAGGAGAAAATGGCTGGTTCGCCAAACAGCCACCGGCTACCGGCACCACCCGTATTAATAGCTTTTTAAAACTTTTATTAATACTGTTGTGTTATTTATATAATTGGTTATGCTATTTATTTTATTTTGCTTGATACGGTACCGGGACAAGCCCGTCTGACGGTTGCCTTCCTGGTTGTGCTTTACGCTGACGTGTAATTTGTTAGTATAAAAGATTTAATTATTATAAAATTGGTTAATTAAAAAAAAGATTTAATTATTATAAAATTAGTTAAAAATTTTAATTATTAAGTTAACAAATTACAAATTAAATTTTTAACTAATTTTATAATAATTAAATCTTTTAAATTAAGCGACAA
>JANIHY010000004.1:55401199-55423791 GCA_027479065.1 Erythroxylum brevipes | reverse complement strand
TTATTATATATTAGTTTTATAACAGTTCAGTACCAGTTATATCTCTAAACTTCAAATTTTTCTTTAAACCGATTTAATGTCCTGTCTGATTTTTAATAATTATTTAAAAATGTCAATTGCCACAAAACAAACAACGAGATCTGGTTCCCTTGCTTGCTGTCGCGAGGAATCAAATCAAACTGTACATAAGTAAACACAACAATCAGAGGAAAAAGTAATCGTATTTGTATTTATTGTTGTAAATTAGTAACGGGTAAGCAGCAGACACATAACACAAAGGGTAGCTCTCTCCAACGGATCTCAAGCTTTCGAAGTCAGCTTATTGGCGAGGTCAGCAATTTTATTCTTCATTTCTAATGGCATCGGTAGATTCCCAACTTTTAGCATGCCTATGGATTTACTTCTCTCTGGATTTTCATCTCTCATCATCAAGCTCCCATGAAGTTATCACTTTGTATTTCATTTGACGGTTTTGATGATTTAATTTTGTACAGGACGTTTTGTCTGCCTTTTTTGCTTTGCGAAATCTTTACATTTTTTGGTTTAGATAGATTAACTTTAAGTCCTCTTCGGGGAATCGATTTTTTTTTAATTTTTATGTTACAGAGAAATCACAGAAAGAGATGACCACGATGATGATAATGGTGGTACATTGTTGTTCTTAAAGAAAAACTTATAGTCTTGATTACATCCTTCAGTCTTTGCAAGTCGGAATTCACCTTCTACAACTAATTCCGATTTCAACATCATTTGCTAGTAATTCTGGATCCAACATTCGTTGACTCTGATCTATAGTTCCCTTGCCTTCTCCACAAATTCATAAAACAATGCACTTGAGTGGCGGTAGTACCATGGATCATATGGAGGATGGACATGTCAGAGAAAATGATGAAGAGAAGTACGTCCCTTTTGAAGTGGAAAACGGATACTCTAAGGCTGAGATGCGCTCCTCATTGAACACTGGTGCTGCTGCCGAAACTACTTCTAGCAGCCGTCATTTGTCTAAAACCCATATCTCTGCTGCGGATGTGTTGAAGACTTTGTTTTTCATACTTATGTGGTACACTTTCAGCACATTTTTAACCTTGTAAGTTATTCAATAACCATATTTATACCTGCTTTTAGTATTTGGTATCGGCGTTATCCTTTTTTTTTTCCCCCTTATTTTGAACCATATTCTGGTTTCTATAGGTACAACAAAACTTTGTTAGGAGATGATTTAGGAAAGTTCCCAGCTCCCTTATTAATGAACACAGTTCATTTTGCAATGCAAGCTGGTTTCTCAAGGGCAATTACGTGGTATTGGTCTCATAGATTTCAACCCACTGTTGCTATGTCTTGGAAGGATTATTTTGTGAGAGGTACCTCTTCCAATCTGTAGTTTCTTTTATTAGCTCCTCTTGGTTGCCGACTTATTTTGTTATATTTTTCCACAAATTTTTAATGGTGGTTAATTCTATTTATATCGTGTTAAATCTTTAAAGATGCACTTGAATGTGTTCACAACTCAACTTTTAAGTTTTTGGAATTGGAGAATAGCTTGATGGAGCTCCTAGCATTGAACTTTGTGTATTAGACTGAAATTGAAAAAGAAAAACAGATATACATCCTTTCAGCCTGATAAATATGAAATTAGATTTCATGTTGCATAATATAGGATAACACAATTTGCTTGTTAGAAAACAATTTTTATTTGATATAAACAGAATGATGGTTTTCAAGATTCCTAAGTCATTCCCTTGTATGTTTAGACAATATCAAGGAGCAGAAATTATACCAGAGGAAGTTATATCTTCATAATCAGGAATAAACAGTTCTTTTCCTTAATAGCTCTTGAGTGCACCAACATAGTCCTGCTCGCAATTATGCTGTCCGAACTTCTAACTGCCTCTCCATTGATAGTATAACTGGCAAAGATGCTTGTAGTACTATATGTCAGACAGCATAGACCTACCCTATGTATAGTCCTAGTAGCAGCTAACTTTTCTATCAACTAATGCTACAGATGGACTTTGCCTTTCGCAGTTGTACCAACAGCTCTTGGAACAGCATTGGATGTTAACCTGAGCAATGCATCCCTTGTTTTCATCTCTGTTACATTTGCCACGATGGTTAGTTATTTTCTTCATATGTCATTGGATATACAACGTGAAGTCTGGGTTTTGCATATTCTCTATCGTTCTCTGCCTTCTATAAAATTTTTGTAATGATTTCCAGTCTGTTATTTTGCATATGCAGTGTAAATCTGCAGCTCCCATATTTCTCCTTCTTTTTGCTTTTGCATTCAGGTGAAAATTTCTCCTCCATTTAACTTCTTTTCCAATGCATGACATATGTGCTTTGCCTTAACATGTGTTAACGCATATAGCTCTCTTGCCAAAACTGTTCTTCGGGTTGCTATTGGTTTCTATGTTCTACTTTTTAGTTGACAATATGAAGTCTTCTTGTTTTCTTCTGACAAGGAAAGATTGCTTACTAATCAAAAGGTGATTATCTAAGTCTCATACCTTTCAACATAAAGGCAATTCTTCTTCCTATGGGATTTAGGATATTAATAATAAGGGGAGCCTCCATTAGATGATAAAGTTCAAGATCAATTTTATTTTCTTCTTATCCCAGTTTATTTTTCTTAGTGGTGATGATCGCCAAGGGGGCAGTCAGGGAAGGGTGGAAGTTAGTGGGTTGACTGTTTCCTTATTATCTTTTGAAGATGCAATGGGGCTTTGTGGATAACCATATACAAAAATGGGATACACGTGGATCTTCACCCAACTAATCCTGGAATATTTTTCAATAGAAGAATAAAAACAATATTGTAACTAGAAGCAGAATACTTCAAGGATCATCCTTTTCATCCTACTGTACCATAAGTTTTCTACTTTTTGGTTAGATTGGGAAGATAACATAAGTAGAGTGAATGCTATGTCTCTGATATTTAACAACTATTACATTCAGGACATCTGAGATAATCATTGCCATTGGCTTTGAGATGTGTTTTCTGAAATCTGTTAGGCAGTGTAGCAGCTTATGTTTTTATCATTTCCCTTTGACAACTTTATGCTGACGTCAGTTTCCTGTGAGGGATATTTACCCACTTAAATGTTAAATTACTGAGCAAAGGACATCAGTGGGTCTTATGCCATTAACAATGCTTTTGACATTTATTTCACACATCTGTTATTTCAAAGTTTTATCTATTTATTGTTCAGTGCTTGATATATGATTGTCACAATAAAATGTGATAACTTTACGTGATATGCCACTTATTGTTAAGCTTGTGTTGAAGGTTGGAGTCTCCGAGCATTAAACTTCTAGGTATCATGGTGATAATTTCTATAGGAATCTTATTGACAGGTAAGCAGATTCATAAATTCTCAATAGCTTCCTAGTAACAGGGTGCATATTGTTTCTAATCTTCAGAAGCCTTACACTGATTAGCTTTTATACATAAACCTTGTGGACATAGTCACAGAACATGGGGGAATTTTGGGATGAGAGAAGAAGGAGGCTGCTGCAATCAATAAGTTACATTTTATGTGCTTAATTCTTCTTGGAGATTTTGAATTATATTTTCCAAAGTTAGATTTGTTAACCAAGCATTGTCATGAAGCGGGTAGTTTATGCTATGATTTTAATAAGAAGGGTTGCTTTTGGTTTTGGAGATCTTCAAATAGAATTCTGAGCCAAGCATCATCTCTTCAAGTTAGATACGTGTAAGATATTTCAACAATAAATAGTTATAAAATGGAATTAATCTGTAGTATTATGTGGAATGACATCTGCTAACAGTATATGCAGAGTACTTATGCAAATGATTACACAATCTCCAGGTGGATTGCCTTGTAACTGCAAGGCTTCTATTAACTTGATATTTGTGCTCAGCATGCAGCTGCCGATCTCATGTTACATAGTAGTGGCACACTTCTTTTTAGATGACCTTAGTCAATAAATTTGTCTCAATTATTATAGCCTATTAAGCACCTTCTTGTTTGTATGTTATTTGTATTTGCGCCTTCATTGAGAGTGGGGAGGATAGGGAAATAGCAGTAATTTTTTATGTGCATAGGAAGGATCAACATATTATTTTGTGGTAGATTCAATTAATAGCTGGTGCTAATGTTGATGTATATAACTCTTCATACTGTAGCAAATTTCATCTCATCACTATTCTTCCTACTAAAAAATTTTAGAATTTTTTTGTTCCATATTCTTATTGTAAGTTTTCCTTCATGTTTCAAACTGGTAAACAGTTGCAAAGGAGACAGAATTTGAACTTTGGGGTTTTACATTTGTTATGCTTGCTGCTGTCATGTCTGGATTTCGCTGGACTATGACTCAAATTCTTCTGCAGGTATGATCCTTTCCTTTTTGTTTAATGTGAGGAAAAGAGTTAAAAAAGACTTGGTCAGACTGTTGAAAGCTTCAGATATTTCACAATCTGTTGATCTCACTGCTCATTTTCCCCGTTTCCTTGCACCATGGAATGTGATCTTCATTGTGGTGATGTATGGTGATCCAAATCTGACAAAAAGAAAGAAGTCTATGGTAGGTGCAATTGATTACTAGTTCTAATAATAGTCAATTCCATTTGTTTTATTTATGCATTCATGTTTATTTCATTTTGCAACTGTGCTCTTAATAAGTGAAATTTAATATGACTGCCATGAATTTATCAAATCTGTGTTTTAAATTTGTCAAGAGGTCCAACAGAAGAAAGACCATATCACTTTGCTTTGTAAACATGGAAACTTTTCTTTTGGGTATATGTTCCATAATTACTTCCTGGGAAGAAACTTTTTCCTTACGAACTTGTTGTCAGGGCATAGATAAGAAAAGGAGATCTGATGTTTCATTGTTTAGATTATCCAAAGCCTCACTAGATGTCTGTAATTTTGGCTTGAAGTGCAGAATCTGCTGTATCGAAATGTACCAGTCAGAATATTCAATTGTAAGGGAAATAAAATGAGTTCCTTAGTTCTTAAATCATTAATTCCATTTTCCACCTAAACCATTAGATTCATTTTCTACTTAAAAATTCTGTTGAAACAAACTCTTCTGTTAACTGGAATTATATGACAGAGCTAGGGGAATTATGGTTTTGTCCTCCACTTAATTTTGGCTCTTATAGAAAAGGTGAAATGTAGTAAGACAAGTTATGAAGAGCAATGACATCATTGTTGTCATGAAAAGAGGAGGGGAATTTGGAGAGAGGACAGTGACATGAAAATTGGTGTGGATAGAAATAAGGTAAAATGGACTAGGTAAGTCTTGAGGAGAACAATGATATCAAAGTATCATGAAAAGAGGGGAGGGATTTGAAGAGAGAACAATGAAATGAAAACTTATTTGCATGGATGAGTGGGAAGGACACAATTTCCTAGTGCCCGCATCTTCCTTCATTTTGTTAGTGCCCTATCCCCAGGATGCTCTTGATATCATCTAGTTTGTACATCCAGTTGCATATGCAATTCCCTGTAAAAGATACAGCCCTGATACGTTTAACACCAGAAACAAAAAAGGAACCTAATACAAAAATCATGTGGTAATTTGTTTTCTACCCAATTGAAACTTGGATTCTCTGTCAGTCTGGTAATCTGTGCACATAGGATGCATTTGGGATCTCATAATCGGGCTTATAGATTTCAGTTATGTTGTTGTCTGATACGAACCAGAAAAGAAGGAAAATAGAAGTAATTGAATAATAGAATATTTATTGATAAATTTGAGAGCAAGAATCTTAAACTCCCAAGTCAGTCCGTATGAAGAGGACTAAACTCCAAAACAAAGAAATTAATTTCTCCCACTCCTCACTTGCTCTAACTATCAGATATTTATAATGCTAGACTCCTAACAACTCATAATCTACTCCTAAGGATAACTCATAATCTATTCCTAAGCATAACCCATAATCTATTCCTAAGGATACGCAACAATAAAAGATAAAGCCAATTGGTAAAATAACAGAATAGCTAAAATAATGGGATGTGACTACTGAATGTGTGTTAGAATCAACTACTGATTGAACTAAATCTTGGCCCATGTGATCCTCATGTGCTTTTCTAAATTTCCTCCTAAAATAAGTCTTAAGAAGTTGAAGTGGAGGTGTTGTATCATGTGGTTTTAGGGGTCAATTGGTTGCGTACATTGGGGCTTATTCTATGGGACTTTGTGTCTCTAATGATGAGTTTTGAGCTAGATGGGAAGAAGGTGCAATGGAAGGGGCAAGTTTCGAGTGCAGAGTTGAGAGTAGCATTAATGAATGGACAACATTCGACCTTCATAGCTATGGAGAAATTCTTGGCAAAATTTTTAGATTTGTTTGTGGAACTTTTAGAGTTGCCATCGAGTCAAAGTTGTGATCATGTAATTCCTTTAATGTCAAGATTCGGGTTGGTGGTGATGTAGCCCTACCATTATTCTCACCTTTTGAAGGATGAGATGACTATAAGGAGCTTAAAAACCACACAGTGATGGATAAGTTTCCAATTCTAATAGTGGATGAGTTGTTAGATGAGCTATATGAAGCACAATATTTCACAAAGCTAGATTTTTGTTCAGGATATCATCAAATTAGAATGGATAGTTGCGATATAGAGGAGACAATTTTTAGGATGCGCCGTAAGCATTTCAAATTTTTGGTAATGCCCTTTAGGTTGACTAATGCTTGTTCCCTCTACTTTTGAAAATTTGATGAATGAAGTGTTTGGAGCTTATTTGCATAAGTTTGTACTAGTCTTCTTTGATGATATTTTAATAAATACTATGACTTGGATTGAGCATATGCAACACATGCATTTGGTTCTTTGTAGAGAATCCTGTAATAAGAGATAGTCCCCTAATTAAGGGATTATCTTTATAGATTATCCTTAGCTATAATATCTAACTATATTAGGGATATTTCCAAATAAGGAGTCTTGCTAATTAGGAAGACTCCCATAACTATGTTTCCTAGCTCTATATAAGAATAGCAATATCTGTACATCTATCTTTATCTGAATAAAGAAGTTTTTACATGGTATCAGAGCCTTACGCTCTTCCATGAATTACAAGGCTGCAATGGTGGGATCTTGATCTTCATCCCTCGAGACCACCAACAACTCTACCCCTCTCTCTGGATCAGGAAATCAACCTGATTTAGTTAGCATACAACCAGAAAATTCCCTGCATATTTCAATCCAGAAGCTGAATGGAAGAAACTACCTAGAATGGTCCCAATTAGCCCGTCTAGTAATCACTGGAAAAGGGAAAATAGGGTACATAACAGAAGCAATCCAAACTCCAAGACTAGAAGACCCCAATTTCGACCAGTGGAGCTTGGAGAATGCCACAGTTACAGCCTGGCTTATCAACTCCATGGAAGCAAGGGTTGGAAGACCCTTTATTTTTCTCCTAACAGCCAAAGATGTATGGGAAGTAGTCAAAGAAACATATTCAGACCTAGAAAACTATGCTCAATTGTTTGAACTCAACTAAAAAATGTGGAAGATGCAGCAAGGTGAGCAAGATGTGATTGCATATTATAATGAGATGACTACAATATGGCAGGAGTTGGATCTATTTGAGGAAACAGAGTGGAAAGATCTAGAAAATGCAGCCCAATATGGAGAGAAAGCTAACAGGGAAAGAGTGTTTGTTTTTTTGGCTGGTTTGAAGGAAGAATTGGATGAAGTTAGGGGACGGATTTTGGGAAAAAGACCTTTATCTTCAATCCAAGAAGTCTTCTTTGAAGTTGGAAGAGAGGAAGCTTCGAAAAGTGTCATGTTGGGAAAAAATGGAACTATAGAATTCCAGAATGAAGGTTCAGCCTTGGTTTGAAAGAATAGTGACAGTGAGGGTGAAAAAGGTAAAAACAAGCATAAAACTTAGTATGATTTTTACAAAAAACCGTGGCATACAAGAGATACCTGCTGGAAGATATATGGTAAACGAGCAAATTGGAAGAAAAAATGGACTAGTGGAGTAGGAGGTCCAATTCGGGGCACTTCCAACTCAACCAGGACCTTTCCTTTCACAAAGGAACAGCTTGATCATCTGTACACCTTCCTTCAAGATGAGAATTTTAAAAAACTCTTGTTCTATAGTCCAATCAGGTATAATCCTTCCAAAAGCCTTTGTTTGTTCTATACCCTCCTACTCTTGGATAGTTGACTTTGGAGCTACTGATCACATGATTGGTAGCTCCAAATTTTTTTCCTCTTACTCACCGTATGCAGGGAACCAGAAAATCTGAATTGCAGATGGTTCCCTAGTTTTAGTATCAGGGAAAGGGACAATCTCTATTTCAAAAACCTTAACACTGAAGAATGTTCTTCACATTCCAAATCTTTCATATAACCTTGTTTTTGTTAGCAAGCTGACCAAAGATATGAATTGCAAAGCTAATTTTTGGTTAACTCATTGTATGTTTCAGGATTTGGAATCGGGGAGGATGATTGGGGTTGCTAAGGTTATTGGAGACTTTTATATTTTGCAAGAAGAAGGCAAGGAACATGGAGAAGGCAGCTATCACATTACTGTCAACACGGAGGAGGAAGAAATAATGATGTGGCATTATAGGTTAGGACGCCCTAGTTTACAATACCTAAAGTGTGTGATACCTCATTTATCTATCAATAAAAGTGCTATTTTTTAATGTGAATGTTGTGAGTTAGCTAAACTTCATAGAAGTCATTACCCCATTCAAAACAGCCGATGTCCAGAGCCATTTATGTTAATACACAGTGATTTATGGGGTCCCTCTAGAACTCAAACACCTAATGGAAAGCGGTGGTTCCTCACTTTTATTGATGATTGCTTTAGGGTCACATGGGTTTTTCTTTTGGGAGATAAATCGGAAGTTTGTGCCACAGTAGTATTCTTCTATAACATGGTGAAAACTCAATTTCAAAAGGATATTAGAATGTTAAGAAGTGTTAATGGGAAGGAGTATGTGAACTTGGCAGTAAAAAAATTTCTAGATAGCAAAGGGATTATCCACCAAACCTCCTGCAATTACACCCCACAGCAAAATGGAATTTCTGAAAGAAAAAACAGATATCTTTTAGAGGTAGCTAGGTCTATTAGCTTTTAAACACATGTCCCAAAATACCTATGGGGAGAGGCAGTTCTCACTCCCAATTTTTTGATCAATAGACTTCCCTCCAAACCCTTAAAATTCCAAACCCATTACAAATCTTCTCCTTTCTTCCCTAACACAAAACTGAACCCACCTGTCCCTCTGAAAATATTTGGCAGCACTGTGTTTGTTTATAACCATGATCCCAAGAAATTCAAACTAGATCCTAAAGCTATCAAGTGTATTTTTGTTGGCTACTCTAGAACCCAAAAGCGATATAGATGTTTTGATCCAATATCTCGAAAGTTTTTTACCTCTATGGATGTTACATTTTTTGAGGGTAGATTGTATGATAGCCACACTCATCTTTAGGGGGAGTATTTCAGTAAGGAAGATGAGAGGTCTAATGAAAAAAAAACCTAGAAGGATTAGCAGAAGGACCAGCAGTAGAGAAGATTACTAGTCAGGGGGAGGAAACAGCAAATCAAGAAGACAATGTTGAAAAGGAAGCTGAAAAACAGAAAACACTCCATGGTGCAGTATATAGCAGGGGAGCAAGGGAAGTAATCTTTGATACAATCCAATTATCATCTCTGAATCTAAGTCCTGATATCTCACAATCCGAAACTGAGATCAATAACACCCAATCAAGTAACTCAAATGATCTCCCTAGTGATATTTTTCTTCCTATTGCAATAAGAAAAGGGAAAAGATCATGCACACAATACCCTATTTCTAACTTTGTCTCTAATGCAAAATTGTCTCCAACTTTTTCTGCCTTTATTTCCACAACCAGTGCAGAAATTCCAAACAATATACATGATGCTTTAGCTGTTCCTGAGTGGAAGGAGGCGGTTTGGGAAGAGTTGAAGGCCTTGGAAAGAATGGCCCATGGGAGAAAACAGATCTACCAAGAGGAAAGAAATTGGTTGGATGTCGGTGGATATTTACTATTAAATACAATGCAAATGGGTCAATAGAAAGATTTAAAGCTCGGTTGGTGGCAAAGGGTTATGCTCAAACATTTGGGGTGGACTATACTGAGACATTCTCCCCAGTGGCAAAATTGAATACTGTCAGGATCTTATTATCAGTGGCTGCATGTTTAGATTGGCATCTAATACAACTAGATGTAAAAAATGCCTTCTTGAATGGTGATTTGGAAGAGGAAGTGTACATGGAGACACCTCCTGGGTTTGAGAAAAGCTTTGGAGACAAGGTGTGCAAACTTAGAATGTTCCTATATGGACTAAAACAGTCCCCGAGAGCCTAGTTTGACAGATTAACCAAATTTGCAACAAGTAAGGGATATTCCCAAGGCCAATCAGATCATACCTTGTTTACTAAAAAGAATAGGGAAGGTAAGATTGTTGTCCTAATAGTGTATGTGGATGATATCATAATTATTGTAAGTAAACAAGTGGAGATAGAGATATTACAAGCTCAGCTCGAGAAGGAATTTGAATTAAAAAACTTGGGGTAGCTTAGATATTTCCTTGGTATGGAAGTAGCTCGATCCAAGAAGGGAATTGTGGTGACTCAAAGAAAGTATACTTTGGATTTATTAAAAGAGACAGGTTTAAGTGATTGTAAACCGTGTGATACGCCAGTAGAACCAGGAAAGAAACTTGGACAGCCCAAAAATGGTGTTCCAGTAAACAAGGAAAGTTACCAAAGACTTGTTGGGAAACTAATTTACTTATCTCACACCAAGCCTGATATAGCATTTGCAGTGAGCTTAGTAAGTCAATTTATGCACTCACCATATGAAGAACACTTGGAGGCTATTATCAAAATTTTGAAATATCTAAAGGGGTGTCCTAGAAAGGGATTGTTTTTTGAGAAGAAGGAAAAAAGAAGTCTACACGGATGCAGACTATGCTGGTTTAATTACTAACAGAAGGTCAATATCAAGCTACTGCACCTATCTATGGGGCAATATGGTAACATGGAGGAGTAAAAAGCAAAATGTTGTCGCTAGGAGTAGTGCAAAAGCTGAGTACAGGGCTATGACTCAAGGAGTGTGTGAAGTCTTATGGCTCTGAAGAGTTATGTCTGAGTTACACTTGGAAGTTAAGCCTCCCATGAAGTTGTATTGTGACAATAAGGCAACCATTAATATTGCACACAATCTAGTACTTCACCAAAGGACAAAGCATATAAAGGTTGATAAGCACTTTATCAGGGAAAAAATGGAAGATGGAAGCATATGTATCCCATTTGTTCCTACTAAAGAACAAAGAGCAGATGTCTTCACAAGGGGCTGTTCAGACAACCATTTGAAGAGCAAATTAGCAAGTTGGGCATGATAGACATCTTTGCACCAAATTGAAGGGAAGTGTAGAGAATCCCGTAATAATAGATAGTCCCTTAATTAAGGGATTATCCTTAGAGATTATACTTAGATGTGATATCTAGCTATATTATGGATATTTCCAAATAGGGAGTCTTCCTAAATAAGGAAGACTCCCATAACTATGTACCCCAGCTCTATATAAGAACTGCAGCATATGTAAATAATAATTTATGAATATATATCGAAGTTTTTACAGCATTCTCTTATATTCCACAACCTATGACGATCATAAGGTACTACAATCTTTTTTGATCTCATAAAGCAATATGAGATTATGCTTTCAGTTAAGAAAAGTCACATTGGAACATCCTAAATAGAATTTTTAGAAATGAACTTTCAAGATGGGTTTTATCAACGCGGCCCACATATTGCTAGTGAGTTATTACAATTTCTTGACGCAAATTTTAGTATAAAACAGATCCATGAATTCCTTGGAATTATTAATTACATTAGAGATTTCAGTCCTCACATGGTTGATTCTACAAGTTCCTTTTTAAAATTGTTGATAAAGAATCCATCACCATGGAGCAAGGATCAAACGAAGGCTATTCAATACTTAAAACAAGTGAGTCAGCATCCATGCCCTTTAAAGATTCCTGACAAAGGTCAATGCATACTTTAGACAAATGTCAGTAATTATTATTGAGGTGCCATCTTGATTGAAGAGATTGATGAGAAACAACATTATTATGACCATACCAGTGGCTAGTTCAAGGAATCAGAAAAATACTAGCACACCATATACAAAGAGATTTTGACGGTAAAGAAGGGTGTTGAAAAGTTCAATTTCCACATCAACCTTTATCACTTTGTGATTGAAATGGACAATACATCTTTTATAAAGATCCTTGAGCCTCATCAAAAGATATTGCCTGATAGTTAGTTGCTTCGTTAGAAAGATTGATTCTCTCGCTATAAATTCACAATCCGGCATATCAAAGGTCATCCCAATGTGCTAGCTGATTTCCTCTCATGACCCAAAAAGCAAATCAAACTTCTTACTTCCATCTTAGAAAAACCAATTCCTCTCTCCATTTTTCCAATTATGGACTTCCCACTTTATACCAAAGTTAAGAAATCTTTTCCTCCAATAACCCAAAACCCTCCTCAAACTCTTGATGAAATTGCTATCCTTCTACAGAAAAGTCTTTGTTATTACCTTCATTTTGTTCTTATCACCTTGAACATTCCTCTTCATCTACATCACTTTGACATCTTAACACCATATCAGACTCTGCACCATATCAATGACTCTTACTGAGCCCACTATGTAGCATCTCTGGGCTTTATTTGCCTCTAAGCATGTCCCATTGCTTTATCTCCTCTACATGGCTACTAGCATTTAGCCGATTGTGCCTATGCTAGTTCTCTGTTCTGGACATTCTTAAAATAGTTCCAACCATTGGCCAAGTGGCATATCCAATTAGGCCAGATACTTAACACATACCAATTATGAAGTATTCCCTTGACTGAACAGAAAGCTCATTTTATCTTTATTGTTCACCATCCTTATAGCATGACTGAAGATGGTTATGTTTACACCATTAATCTTTCAAATTTGGAGGGCCTCCATTGACTGAAAAAAAAAACAGAAAGATTTGATGCGTGATCTTTATCACTTTTTAGATTACCTTCTTCATCATCCCAAACCTACTACTTGCACATCTTTGGGTCCATATCCTAGAGATTTTGCCCTACCAGAGCCCATTTCACCGACTACTAGATATTGATTTTCAGTTGACCAATTTGCTCATATAGGTTTTAGTGTCATGGCAGGAGAACTACTATGTCCCACCTAGTTTTGAGCCTAAGAAGACTTTTGAAGTTGGAGAAACCTCCATTGCTCATAAGCCCAATGAAGAGCCCAAACTTCCATACTATTTCCAAGACGCTCAAGAACCATTTCATAAAAGAAATAGAAAAATTGGATAATGATATGTCTATTTCTAATGATGACAGTAGACTCTAATCTTTATTTACACCAACCTATTGAGAGATTCCTCCTTATCACTAAGGAATAATATTGGGACCTAGTGTTTTGCAATAATTTTTACTTTCATTATGCACTTTTATATTTTGTTTACATTATTGTACTATATAGGGTCATCATTTAAAAGTTGTTTATCTTGTTCTCCCTTGCTTGGCCTATAAAAGTAAGACTTCTCTTCTTTTGTAATCAAACTCGATCGACACCTAGTTTCATCAATAATATGAAGTGTGTTTTCTATCTTATGATTTCCTTCTAAATTTTCTCCCTCTTAAAAGCTTGATTTCCGAATAATGTAATTAAAGTCAAACAGATAGATAAATACGTTCTACACTTTCCTCTTTAGGAGGATCTTGTGTATCAGAAGTCTTAGATTATTAAGTCCTATTTTAGGTCTAAGTTATAAGGGGAAGGATTTGTCAATTTAGATTTCTAAAAGACAGGGCTTGAGAATTGATGCTCGTAAAGAGAAAAAGGGCTTGTGTCTCAACTAAGCATAATTGGAACCTAAGCTACAATTAGTCTCTTTATCTTTTTCCTCGTATTGTTTTATTAATCACTCAAAAAGCATATAGGTTGGAAACTTATGATGCAGCTCCCTTAAGGCTTATCGGTGAAATATCCTACTAGCCTACGAGCCATAATGGAAAGAGCCTTTCTTGATTCATGTGGTCTATTAATACTATGTACTTGAATGGTTTCAGTTATCCTTGTAGTCCTTTGACAAGAAGGGATAATGTTTTTTTAATCAAGAAAGTTGATTTCACCTCATTAGATTTCATAAAGTTCTGATCACCCTATCATCAGAGTCTGGTATGTTTCGAATACAATATTGTTTGACGTTTTAGTTTATTTCTAAAGTGGATAAATAAACAATTTTGATGTAGGTATTTGAGAGCTACAATGATGTTGTATTGTTATAGTTTTGAAGTTTGAACTGTAAAACCAACTATCATACTAGCAACCGCTTTATTATACCGCAAATCCTTTGTGCCTTCTTATTAGCAGTAGTTGCATATGGCATTCAAATAATTAGATAGAGAGTTTGGAATATTTAATTGAGCACTAGGGTGGTGTTGGCTTAATTGTCTGTCGTGAATTGTACATACAATCAAACCCATAAACATGTAAACTCAGGAGCTAATTAAATTTCTCGTCCTCATTTCTTGAAGAGTTTTCACTTGTTAGTCTCTAGCCTTCAATTATGTAAGGAAATTCTTGCATCTGCAGAATCTTACCCAAGAAATTGTAACTATGAAAGCATAGATTAGCTGTTTCGTATTTCAAGGAAAAGTTTCTTTCTTTTGGTCGACCACTGGAAAGACACCTTACTGAACCTGTTCTACTTGTAGTGTTTTGAGGTAATGAACGAGAAAACATATATTCGGGATGTGGTGGTGTTGGCTCGTTTCAGGTGTAATCACGTGTGTTGATAACTTACAGTGCTCTTTTTTTTTGTTTATTGCATTTAGATATGCATTATGCTTGGCATCAACTTTCACAATTTGATCATCTTCGTTTGCAATTTGTTCCTTTAACATTGTCACCAAGGATTATTAGTGGTGGTCAAAATTATTTGATTTCGTATCGCATGCATAGTTTTCCCAATGGTACTATGACAACTTAACTGTAATAATTTTTGTAATGTGTTATAATTTAATAAGTGGAGAATACAAATTCAAGAAGTTTGCATGCTAGGCATTTGATGTATGGCGTCCATGCATTAGTGCACATCTTCATATTTGTATACAAAATAGAAGGAAATAACATAACTAAAATTTTGATGCTCCTTTCATACAAACCTTTAGTATCAATTTGGTTATTGTTGCAATACACAAGAGATGACTTGAAATGTCTTAGTAGATGCTTCATAGTTGATGGAATGGCCAATGAGACTGTTTAGCCTGTAACAATCATGCCCTCTACTTGCTTGTATCTATATGATTGTAGTAAGGGGAGGATGGATAAATTATGTTTTGACTGAGATTTGGGTTGATTTAAAAATTAAAAATTTAAACTTCGAATTGGCTCAAACTTAGGCTTCAAATTTGGCCCGACACAACTTTTGTCAAAATGAGTGAAATAAAAAGGAAAATCTCGTTGGTCGCTGACTCTTCCCAATTATCTATAATAAATCCCTAGTTTGGTCTTTACCTAATTGTCTCTAATAGATCTCTAAAGCTCATCACCACTATTGATGTCGTTGCTGCTATCATCGTCAAACTATCTAGTTGCTTTCTGCCGAGGGCCTGCTCTCACATCTTGCGTGGGATTTTGCAAACAAGAGGGTCAAAAGATACGAAATTTTGCTTCAATTATAGCTTTCAGGAATCATATCTAGTCCAAGTTCACCTTCTCAATTTGTTGGATTTCATCCTAAAGGACTTGGTTATAATATTCTTAAAAAAATAGTTTAGTACCATCCAAGTTCACCTTCTCAAGTCTTTGGATTTCATCTTAACGGACTTGGTTATAATATTTTTTAAAAAAGCTAGTTTAGTACCATCCAAGTAGCAGTGTTGTTTACCGTGAGTCTGAATTTTAGCATGGTTTCTTTATGGTAAGTGTTGTCAATGTGCATGTTGGGGGTGCTTAACTTTAACATACATGCTTCCAATATTTTAGATGTTTATGTTTATAATTGTTTCAAATGGGTGAACTAACCATTCAGTGAAATCTAACACAATAGAAAATTTCAATATAACGAATGATCATATAATAAGTGAATAAACAATTTAGACATCACTTCTAATTGTGTTGTTATAGAAAGTTTCAATCTTTATGAAGTGTGTTAAGAAGACAGGTATTTAGTATCTTATACATTATAAATTTTTTTGGAACATATTTATATTGGTATAGGAACAACTAATTTACATAATAATCTCCTCTAATCAAGCATAATAAAGCCCAAATTGCTGCAAATATAATTCACCAAAACTCCAGTTAGAGCCTTTGTGAAAATATCTCCATATTGTTCTCCAATTTTGACATATTTCATAAAAATCAAGTTTTGTTGTAATTTTTCACGAATAAATTTACAATCTATCTAAATATGTTTAGTTCATTCATAGAATACAATATTAGAAGTAATATATAGTGTTGCCTGATTATCACGCAACAACTATGCTAGTTATGAGGTTTTAAAACCAATTTTTGTTAGGAGCTGGTATCCATACTATCTCACATTATGATGGTACAATAGTTTTATAGTTAGACTTTACACTAGAATTGGATGCAACATGTTGCTTCTTACTTTTTCACGAGACTAAGTTTCCTCCAACGAGGACATAATAACTAGTAGCTGATCTTCGATCGATTTTAGAGTTTGCCTAATTAGAATCTGAGAAACATTTTGTATGAGTATGTCTATGATTTTTAAATAGAATCCCTAGACCAGGAGCTCCCTTTAGGTGACATAATATTTTTTTTATAACCGTCCAAGGATGAGTGGTAGGAGAAGAAATAAATTGATTGAAAACAATAACAAAAAATGCAATTTTAGGGTGAGTTACTGTGAGATAATTGAATTCTCCAACCAATCCCCTATATTTCTTAGGATATTTAAACAATTATTTATATTTGGTGAGTTTGTAGATTTGGATTCAATGGAGCATTACATGGCTTAGCCTTCTCTTTCCAACCTCACTTAGTAGATCAAGTACATACTTCCTTTGTGATAGGAGAATGCCTTTCTTGCTTTTTCTTGCTTCTTGTCACTTCAATCTCTAGAAAATATTTCAAAGCCCCTAATCCTTTATATGAAATTGACTATGAAGGAAGGATTTTAAGGATGAAATGCCCATAGTGTCACTTCTAGTAATAATGTCATCTACATACGCAACAAGGAGAATGATACTGATGCAAAATGTTTATAGAATGTTGAGTAATCAAAATTGCTCTTCTTCATGCCAAATATTTCCATTGCCTAACTAAATTTTCCAAACCAAGCATGAGGACTTTGTTTTAAACCGTATAGAGACTTTCAAAGATGACATATTTTCTCGTTCTCCCCTTCAACAGCAAATCCAGGTGACTGCTCCATATACATTTGCTCCTGAAGATCTCCATGTAAGAAAGCATTCTTAATATCTAACTGATGTAGGGTCTAATCATGAGTGGCTACTAAAGAAATGAATAGATGAATAAAGGTCAATTTAGCAATAAGAGAGAAAGTATCAAAATAATCCGCACCATTAGTCTAAGCATAGCTTTTGGTTACAAGTTATGCTTTAAGTCGAACAATAGATCCATTCGAATTGATTGAGTGTCAAGAAAAAATTTGCAAGGTACTTAAAATTAATAATATTCTCCTAAGCAAAATAAGTCTATAAATAGAAGGGTCCTATCGGCCTTAAAAAAATTCTGTTAACGTTGAAACAAAAAAAATCTGGTTAATTGAAAGGAGTTTGCTAACACTAAAAAAAAGGAGATTGTTAATTGATAGGAGTCTGTTAGTGCTAAAAAAAAAGAAACCTATTAATCGATAAGAGCCTATTAACGCTCAAAACGAAAGAAGCATATTAATCGATAGGAGTCTGTTAATGTTCAAAATGAGAGGAGCCTCTTGCGATATAAAAACATTAGGAGCCTATTATAAATCTGAAGGAGCCTCTCACAAGTTTGAAAACACAAACCTTATAATGTGGAAATTTAAAGGTTAAGAGAGAGAGAGAGTGACAGTTGATTTATACTGGTTTGACTTATAATGAAGCCTACGTCCAATCCCTAAGTAGTTAACTTGAGTATCTCACTATAAAATTCAAATAGTAAATTTTCACAAGCCTCTCCAAGCTCACAAGTATATATTTTTTAAGGTTCTTCATCCTTTCGCACTCGTAGTGTTTAACAAATCTCTAAAAGCTCACAACAAGAAAAGTATAAAGGATTTAATAGTCTCTCTCAATAGAGTGATATCACTTTCTAAGACACAAGGAGTTTGATATAATTTTCAAGAATATTGATGCTGTTAAGGTATTTTGCAAGTCTCTATTTTCCATAAATATAGTGGTTCTTCCTTAAGTAGATATTTTCTTTAACTAGTTGTTACTTAATCTTTGATATCATCTCTACTAAAATCTTCGATATTCAAACGTTAAGATAAACATTTTGTCAAGTCTTCCGGAGCTAATTATTCGAATTAGCAAGATCCTTCTGGAGATCAAGAAACCATTTCTAATTAGGTAAGTCCATAAAGAAGGTTCTTATAAGAAAGGATGTAATTATCCCATGATTTTATTTCCTTTTAAGAATTATATCGTTAGCTATATAAGGAAATAAATCCAATTTGAATTTTAAAATATTATAAAGTTATCTTTAAAATCGTTAAACATAAACTTTAAGCTACAATTTCCATTAGACAAGTTCACTAAGTCTCATGTACCATTATCATCTAAAGCATTCATCTCCTTTATCATAGCAGTATGCCAACCAGGATGAGATAAGGCTTCATGGACATTTTTTCATGAGCGTCACAAAATTAAGTGATACAAAAAAGGAGCAAGAAGAGGAAGACAAAGGACTATAAGAGACAAAAGAGGAAATAGGATAAGTAAATTGACATTTACCATTGAAAAGAGAAATTGGAAGTTCTGGATCATGCTGTGGGATTTGATGACAAAGAAAAGATAGGCAACAAACTTGGATTAGGATGATCTTTTTTTTTTGGGAATTAACCAAGCAAATAGGTGGTGGTTGTGGTTATATAAGAGGATCGTGTGTAGAGACAACCATTATAGTGTGATAGATGATCTTGTAAACTAACAATTCGTTGTCCACCTTCTCAGAAATCGAAGAATTAGGAAAGAAGGGAATGTGTTCCATAAAGGAAACATCAACTGATACAAGATATTTGTTTAGAGTAGGACAATAACACAAATATCCTTTTAGTAGGTGAGAGTAACTCAGAAAGATGAATTTTAAAGATTTAGGATCTAATTTAGTAACTTAAGGACGAACATCATTTACAAAGCAAGTACTACCAAAGATTTGTGGTGAAATAGGAAAGAAAGGTTTATTGGGAAAAAGAATATTATAAGGACTATGAAGAACAAATGAAGGCATACGATTAATCAAAACATAGGTTGTGGAGATAACATCGACCCAAAATGGTTTAGGAACATACATTTGAAATAAGAGTGGTTCGATAGTTTCAAGGAGATATCAATTTTGATATTCAACGTCATCATTTTGAGATGGTGTGCAACACATGATGGTTGGTGAAGAATGCCATTCTAGATCATGTAAGTTTGGAATGATGTGAAAAAAATATTCTTTGGCATTATCACTTATCAATGTATGAATTGAGACACTAAATTGAGTTTTGATCTCAGCACAAAAGGCAGTGAAATGTGAAAATAGCTCACAATGAGTTTTCATTAAATAATGCCAAGTTATACTAGATAAATCAACAATAAATGTGACCAAATATTGAAACCTAGATTTAGATACAATGGGATTTGGACTCCAAACATCAAAATGTACTAGTTCAAACAAAAAGTTAGCTGTTTTTGTAAATCGAGAAAGTGAAGGCAAACAATGATGTTTGGCAAATTAACAAGACTCACAATCTAAGTAATATACATTATGAAACTAAGGACATAACTTCTTCATTAAAAATAAAAGGGGATCTCATAACTAACAATGAGCTTCAAAAGAAGTTAAGACACTTAAAACAAGCAATGGATCTTGGCACCGTGTATCTAGAATGTATAGACCTCATGATTCTTGTCCTTTGCCAATAATCTTCTTTGTCGTAAGATCCTAAAAAAGACAATGATAAGGAAAGAATAAGATACAACAATTTACGAAACAAGTGAGTTTACTCACAAATAATAAATTAAAAGAGAATCCTGGTAGGTTTAAGATAGATGATAAAGATATTAATGGACTGAGAATAGCAATGTCAGATCCAATAATAGAGGAAGTAGATCTATCAACTAATTTAACATAGAAGGGGATGAGTGTTTATGAAAAGTAGAAAAAAGACTAGAATTACCTGTCATATGATATAAGACACCAAAATCAATGACCCATTGTGATAAAGATGAAAGGAGACATAAAGGTATGTTACTTAATTTGACAATACAAGTTATAGGAGGAGATGAACTTTTTAATGCTTCTTGGTACTGTGTAAACTTAGCAAACTCATCTGCAGAAACTGTAATTGTCTTTTCCAAATATAAATTAGGTGTAATGGTAGTTGTGACATGAGTATAATGAGATTTTTAAGATATGTTCATTTGTATCTAACAAGTACATTTAGTATGGCCTGACTCATGATAATATCGATAGTTAATTGTTTTGACATTTTGATTCTTATGGTCCCGATTTCATGTCTCTCCTCCTTTGCTATGAGTCTAATGAGTTGACTTTTTAGTGTCAAATCAATTATTTTGACTTAGAAAGGCACTAGAGGTTTGAATGTTAGGACGAATACATCTAGTGACATCTGTGCTAAGTAGTCGTATAAAAATCTCATGTAAAAAAGAAAATTTCAACAATATAAAGGATTTTAGACTTGGCAACTTCAAATTGAGAGTTAAGACCAGCCAAAAAACTCATTACTAACATATGCTCCCTTTGAACATGTTGAAATTCAACATTGGGACTAAATGGTAACAAAACATTTAGTTCTTCGTAAATATTTTTGAAATTAATAAAATATGCCTCAAGTGATTGATCTTGTTATTCAATTCGGTAAAATCCCTTACATGCCTCATAAATATTTGAAATATTCTTTTATAAATATAAAATTTTAAATAATTCATCAATTCCTTAACATACTTGCACTGATTATTAAAAGTAATGACACCATTATCAATAGAATTGCGGAATTGTAAAAATAATCAAGCATTATCTTGTAGTCATTCCTTCTAAATGTGGTTTGAATAAAGAACAAAAAGAGGCAAAATATGATCCTTTTTGTTGCTCTTTATGAAGGTCAAGAGCTTCATAACCTTCATAAAGAGCAAAATAAGAGTTTGTTATGTGCCTGTGCTTGGGATCGAGTCTAAGGATGATTATCAAGAAAGTTAATCTCTTTCCCCTTATTAACATTAGTTCCTTTCCTTGTAGAACTTATTTTTGGTGATGAAAAACTAGTAGCGCTTGTCAAAGACAAGGTCTACCGAGATTGGCTAAATTACTCTACTCCTGATTAGCTAATTTTTATGATAATTTCTTCCTTACTTTATTGCATAACATAATAGCCTTATATAGGTAAAAAAACATAAAAGTTTCACCTAAAATTAGGACTCCTACTCAAGTTGTTTTAGGACTTTTAGAAAGACTTCTATTCAAGCTATTTTTATTAACATAACTATAACATAAACTAATGCAGAAATAATAGGGAAATAATAGACTTCTACTAAAAATAAAATACTCCTCTAATAGACTCCTAATAAAACACTCATACTCCTTTAATAGATTCTTAATAAAACACTCATTCATATCAGAGTCCTTTTATTGCCTATTTTGTTCTTCGTAAGAGTAGGCTTAAGCAATTACCCTTCCTACTCTTGTCGACGCTAGCTGTGGGTGCACCTAAAGTATTATCTACTTCCAAAGAAAGGTGGATCCATGCTCTAACCACAACAATAGAATCACTTAGTAGTTACAACTAAAGCATAGAACTGGTAACTGGTTACCATAGAATCGATCCAATAGCTACATTGATAAATCTACACTCATAGTATCAAACATGTTGTTTAGGAACCACACCGAAATGTCACTACTGTGCATCGTAGGCAAAGGGGCTTCTAAGAGGAATTTTTGTCGTCAGCGTGGGTACCCTTGTTGAAATCCAACAGTGATCGAATCATGGGCGCAACGAAAAACAATTTTTTTTACGAATTCCGAGCAGATCCCGATAATTGAATAAACTTAAATAAAATACAAATCGATTTAGAAATCCTACCTTGTTTGCTTTCTGTTGAAAAATCTTTGAAACTTTTTTTCGATCGATCAATCACAAGCTGTCTAATTATCCAGCCTCTGATAGTATCCACAGAGCAATTCCCAAACAACTTTGAGAGGAAGAAGCCAAAAAGTGCTAGCTTCTAAAATTCTAATTAATTTAATTTTAATAAAATTAAATATATCATATTTGATTCCCAAAGTTTCTCAAACTTTATAATTAAGTCCAACTTAATTAAATTGATTTTTCTATCACAAATTGCTCCTTGATATGTGACTCA
>JANIHY010000004.1:55377796-55391414 GCA_027479065.1 Erythroxylum brevipes | reverse complement strand
AGGAATAACACATAAATGTAAATTGAATATCATAATTATGATCTCATCATAATTTCAATTACATAGTAATTATTCCAAAGATTTTATCTTTAGTATTAAAACATAAAATATTAACTAAATTAATACATAAAGATAAATAAAACCTTTTCATTAATTCAAAATAATATCATACATTAATTTTTATCCAATTGATTGGCTGCAAGGGTGTAAACTAACAACCCTGAGGTCATAATAGTGGTATATAGGCTATCACATGAAAAGAGAAGTAGAATCTTCGCTCTTTTGGTGAGGTGTTGATCTCCTATTGGTGCTCCCAATAGTACCAGCGGTGAGAAAAAAATGAAAACCTAAAGCTTTGGTGGCTCTTTGTGGGTGAGGTGCTAACCTAAAGTGACTGCAGAAGGAAACACAACAGATGCTATTGCTACCAAACTAGAAATAGTGGATGCAAAGAAGAGAATCTAAGCACCTGGAATGGTATTTGTTAACAAAGTAAACACCCAAGTACAAACAAACAAGGTGTTTGGAATGGTATGAATTGAATTCAATTGCAGCATTGAATTTAATTTGGAAACAAAAAAAGGGATGAGTTCAATTCGTTCAATTCATACACGAATTGAACCCCATCGTCCTTTATAAATTGAATTCACCTGAAAAAGCATCAAAATTGAATTACGAACTGGGAATTCAATACTTCTTTTAAACGTTGAACATATCCTTCCAATAATACCCATCTAACCCTACATATGTGTCTTCACCTCAAGCAGCCCCTCCCACCTCAAACAACCCCTCCCACCAAGAAACGGAACAATAATACCTTCTCCACGAATCAACACCTCCCATCATATCCAGATTTTCCCTTTTCCTTGTTCATGGTTGTCTTTTTCTTTTTTGTTTTTTTGTCTATGATCATGGATCTTTTTTAGATCCATCATTTTGCTATCTGCATTGGTACATACATCCTGAAGTTTGATTGGTTTAATATATCTCTATGCAATAAATTGCCATGTCTTGAAAGTTTTCCGTTTTAATCAGTCCCTTTCTAGTGGATAGAATTTAACAGTTGCACCCTTTCAATGGCACTTGCGTATACTAGGTAAATTGCGATGTATTTAGCAGAGAGTCCTAAAAAAGAACATGTACATTATTTCTGCAATTGTAGCATCACAACTTTAAATTTTCATGAGGATCCAAGCAACTATGCTTTTCGAAGAATATGTTTCTCTTGTATTTGTTCAAACTCCTTGATCAAGGCTTACTAATAGTGATAAGAATTGAACCTATACGCTTTTAGGAATAAAGCTGTAGTAGTGTGAAAGCCAGAAATGACATTAATGCAATTACAGCTCCTGTTGGAGAGGGATGATGAATAATAGTGCTGGAGGTGAAGTGTATTTAAAGATTAGTTTGATGTGTTACAGGTTCCATCCAAAATGTATTCCCATTTGTTAACTAACTTTTTCAAAATGATTAACCTAATCTCAATCTACTTCTTAATACTATTTGAACAGAAAACCCGACCACCTCTTTTCTAGTGATTTTCCTCAAGCAAATTTTCCCATATCTATGAGACATTAGAACCATTTCTAATTAAAAGGTATGAGGTTTTCTACATAACATTAGTTGGTTTGATTGGTTTTATTTTAATTCAACTTTCAATTTTTAGCCAATGTCAAGATTTTTTTTCTTGTGACAATAAATAAAATTTAAATGCAGGCGATATGAGGGGATTTGAAAGAAATGCTCTACTTGCTATGGTAGCTTATGTGGGTTATTTGGTTTGCTTGAGTTATATATATCAATATATGGCTCGGGCTAATAGACAACTATTGCATCCAAGAAGAGGCCATAGAGAAATTGTACGTCAAGAATAACTAACCACAATAGAGATACATTATAATGCACGTAGCATTTTACGCATGAGTTATGACGCATTTATTCATGTTCATTTTTTCGTGGGACGGGGCTGTTAAGAGATAACCAATATAGTTTGGTTGACGAACAAGTTGGAACATTTTTACATATTTTAAGTGGTAGAGCTAGCATTCGTTCACAAAGTTTCCTTTTCCGACGATTTACTGAAACAATTAATTGTCACTTCCACCAAGTACTCAGAGCAATAATTACCCTCGAGGATTAATTGGTTCAACTAAATGTTTTAGTTGTCCCTCCCGAAATAATTAATAGCGGAGGAAGATTTTATCCATATTTTCAGGTATTTTTTAAAAACAATTTATATGGTATTTTTTTAAAACAATTTATATAAAAAAATACTTTTATATTAATAAAAAATTCTAATACATTCTATGGACATTTTAGAGTTCTATTGATGCTCTTGATGGAACACATATCAAAGTAAAAGTTTCAAAGAAAAATATATCAAAGTATAGAGAAAGGAAGAGTTATCCTACAATGAATATCTCGGTTGCATGCACTTTTAACTTGAAATTTACATATGTCCTACTTGGATGGGAAGGTTTAGCCTCAAATTCAAGAATTTTAGATAATGCATTAGCTAGAGAAGATAAGCTCATTGTTCCCCAAGGTATCTTTTAGTTGAAGATTCTTAAATTCCATATTATATACAAAAAGTGTTATTGTCAATAAGCATATAAATGGTTTTAATTTTATTTATAGGTAAATTCTATTTAGTTGATGATGGATTTATGTTGAGGTTCAGATTTATTGCTCCTTATAGAATCACTTGTTATCATTTAAAAGAATATTCTCAGCAGTCTCCAACTAATACAAAAGAGCTATTCAACTTAAGACATGCTTCATTATGTAATGCAATTGAAAGGGCATTTGGTATTTTGAAGTCTATATTTCCTATTTTATTTGAGATGTCAAGATATGATGTGAACACATTATCTGAAATTATGTTAGCTTGATGTAGTTTACATAACTTTTTGATATAATATGATCCGGATGAAGAACTTATTGCAAGAGTTGATAGAGAGCTATTGAATAATGATCATGAGGATGATAATGTCTTTGGAGGAATTGCTAGGAATGAAGATGGCAGAAAAGGAGAAATAATAAGAAATAGTATAGCTGCGCATATGTGGAATTATTACATTACTCGACATTGATTTGTTAAAATTTTGGTCATTATATTATAACTTTGTTTATGTTTTTTTTAATCATTTTTTAGGCGACTTTTAAACATTATTGTTCATCCTTTAAATGCAATTGTCTTAAAAAATTTTATTCTTGTTTATATTGTTGAGAAAAGTAAGATTAATAATAGTATAAGATGGTTTGTGTTGGATTGTGTTTGGAAAAAATGGGTGACATGATGGACGTAGAGATGAATTATGATGAAAAAATGCTGATGGATATTTTAGGTGGAATTATGAAATGGATAAGTGTATGCTTCAAGTTCTTAGGGAGCAAAAAAATAAAGGTCAAAAGGAGGATAAAATTTTTTGTACTAGTGTATATAGAGAGGTAATAAAGGCAATTAATGAAAATTTTAGAGTTAAGATTAATCGAAGCAAAATTGTAAATCGCTTGAGAACTTTAAGGGAAGAAATGATTTGGCAATATTTCTTGATGGAAAAAGTGGAATTGGATGAAATGATGTTACCAAGACATTTGAAGCTGTTCCAGAGGTGTGGCCAAGTTTGATACAGGTATTTTATTTAATACTTACCTAGTTAATTTTTTTTTATATTTGTATTAATTTTTATGCATGAAGTTTGTTGACATAGTTTCTTGTATTTTGATTGATAGGTTAACGAAAAGGTGAAACATATTTGAGGGAAGCCTTTACCTAATTTGGACCTTGTTTGCGAAATCTATGAGAAAGATAGAGCTACCGGATCTGAAGCTGAAAGTGCAAAGGAGAAAGTTCAAAGGTGGGAAAAAAAGGTGAGATATGAATATTGAAGACATTGATAATATGCAAGTAAATAATGAGGTTCATTTAGAGAGTTTTTAACCATTTGAGAGTAAGAGTACTCCAACAGCACCAACAACTCAAGCTCTCTCATCATCAACGCCTTCAGTGTCGAAGTCATCCTACACGGGTAAGAAGAAAAACACGAGTGGAAGATAAATTTTTTTCGAAATTACAAGTTATGTCCAATGCAATGAAAGAAATTGCATAAGCTATTGTAGCCACAAACTCTCGTGTTAGAAAAGAGGAGGAAATATTTGACGTAATGAAAGAATTAGGATTGGAAGAACGTGTTCTCTTGGATGCAGTTGATTGGCTTGTAGAGCATCCTAACTTTATTGATGTGTTTTTTGCATGTCCAGTTGAACTACGTTTAGATTGTCTAGGAAGATGGGTTGGTGTTAGGTTTTTATAGCTTGCTCTATTTAAGTGTGGAACTTTATGGATGATATAACTTGTTCTATGCAAGTATAAATATTTTTATTTAATTTTTTGATGTAACGATCTTATGTCTCCTTCTCACAGGAAGACATGTTAAACTTGTTATGATATTATGTAATTTGGAGTGAAATTTAAAAAATTTATAGTGTCTTGTAGTTGTCAATGCAAAAGAACTACTGTTTGTTCATACATTTTTAAGCTTCCAAATTATAATAGTTTTCTATTGTCTTTATATCTCGATCTAGCCTAATGTAGTTTGCAATCAGTTTTTTCTTTTCATTTTAATAATGAACTTTTTTGATGATATTACTTATAATAAAATTGATGTTTATAACTTACTTTATGTAAGTATAAATATTTATTATTTAATAAGATTATTTTTTAGTCAAGGGTAAACATGTCATGTGAAATAATTGAATTCATTTTAATTGTGTTCTAAACAGTGTAATTGAATTCAATTTTAATATTACTAGTTTGTTTCAAACATTGTAAATTGAATTGAATTCAATTTCATTAATATAATTGAATCCAATTCGTTAATTATTTCAATTCGAAAGTTTCCAAACGCTCGAAAATGTATCAATTACCTTGCACATGGTTGACATCTTTTATGAGTCAAAGCAACGAGGCTATTATTGACCAAAATAAGCAACTTCATTCAACACCGATTGCTTGCTTATCCTTTGTACTTTACTACATCTCCTTTCTAGCAAACTTTTGATTCCATAATAATTGTCAGCATCACAAACCTCCATATTAAGACAAAAGAACATGAGATAGTTGTTGTTTCATAATGGCCAATTGGAAGCAAAAATCAACCACAATTCCAGGAACAGGAACTTTAAGATGTTTTTCCCGATTTTAGTGCAATGGCTTTCTTGTTACGTCAGAAAAGAGAAATTTCCTTCAACTGAAATCAACTGAGTGTTGAAGTTGAGCACCCCAACATGCGAGCCCCTGTAACTAAAAGTAACTGGACTAGGGATGTGTCAAAGACTGTTAGGAAGAGTTCACGCCTTGATGGGTAACAAAATATAAATTTTTTAACCGATTTGGGCTGCCTTAAGGCTGAGCTGACATGTGAAGCCTGAGCTCCACCCTAATTGAAAGTTAGAACACAGGAGCGAATTTATTTGAAGAATGAGGACGAGTTTTTAATTTTGCCGAGTTTGAATATATTTTTTATTGTTTCTCTTTTTTAATTTATTCTAATTAAAAGTATAGATTTAAATCTCAGGACAATATTTTATTTAAACATCTTGTATGATATTGATGCCTTAGCCTTAAAGTTTTTAAAAATTCGAACTTGACTCGAATCTTGTCAAATCAGGTCTTACCCATTAATTTTGGGTCGGACTCCTTCTGTTTTACCTAGTTTCCTATTTCCGACTGAGACGGTACATATTTTCTTCTGCTCTTGGGATGTATTAGGCTTCACAAAGGCCCTAATGTAATAGCTGTTCATGCTCTATTATGTTAACTACTACTTTGCCTTATAGTGAAGTAGTGGGACGATGTAATTGGAGTTCCTTTGTGCATCAAAGAGAATCGTGTCTTAAATGTTTGGAACTGATGTTGGATTAGATCAAGGAGTTATAAGTTCCAAAACAACCTAGGAATCTGAAATAGCACAAGTTGAAGAACTTCGTACTCAGGAGAACTGGAACTCTTATTCACTAGTATGCATACATAAGCCATTGATATTTGTAATAGGCTTAGTTATTATCTGCCCAGTGTATACACAACAGTGTCACTCATACCTCTGAAAACACCTGGCGATACATGTACAATCAGCCCGCTATGAATCCAGTGAAATCTATCATCTGTTTCTAATTTTCTTCAGCATTTTATGTACACCATCCTAATCACCATTTACGAGACTTCTTCCACAGCTTTTTACATGGTATCACAAGCTCAGAAGCTCGCCAAGATCTCTCAATATCCTCCGCAACTACTTCCATTAATATACAACATATATACACACAACCTTGAAAAACCACCATAGATTCTTGGACAAATCTCTGTAGTTTTAGACCTTCTATGAGTGTTAATCAACATGAGTCTCTGTAAGTTATCTACAGGCCCCCCTTTCGTACTTTCCTCTAATTGCTTTCAGTGAAGTCCAAGTGGTCAAGCTCTTGGTATTGCATCAACGGATTCCATTGAGCAGGACTCAGGTAGCTGCCCTCTGACTGGTCTGTTCCACATAAATTCACATCTGTAGGGTCATTGCTCGTAGAGATATCAACTTCCTCTTTAACCATTTCTTCTTTTGTTGGCTTCTTGATTGGTAGGATACTGTCCTCCTGATGATTTGTTTCCGCGAACTTCCTTTTCAGCGGGTTTAACAAGTCACTGACAGGTGTAACCGAGAATTGCAACCTTTTCTCATCCGAATCATTCTGGTAAGTCCAAGCCTTATCACTACTCTGGAAGCTGAAGTTTGCAATTCCCCGATTAATGCAAGGAAAAGCTTGCGAGGCAAAGATGTAAGGTAACATGGGGCAATCATTTTTTATCGTCTCAACTTTAGAGTTCTTATTGTTGGTCTGCAGTGGTTCATAAGCTTTTGGGAAGAAACCTGCAGGCCGTTCAAAACTAAGGCACTTTTGATGTTCCCAAGCGTTTACAGGAACGTTCTTTTGCCTGACTCGACAAAGCACCCAATCATCCAACTGCAACAAAAGGAAAGGTTTCAAAAAAAAAAAAAAGCAAAATCAGGGTATCAGATTAGGATCCATTGCTATTTAGTGTACTCGATTGCTTACACACCCTCATAGGTCCTTTTTTCTTGGGATTCAAGAACATGGTGTCAAGTTCTAGCAATCTGTACTCGTGCATGATCCAATCTGTCTTAACTCCTTTTGGAGGCCGTCCCTTATAGAAAACAAGAGCCTTCTTGACACCAATATTCAGCTTTCCATTCGAAGAAAAGATTGGCTTATCTGTTCCTGTCGCCTTCCAATAACCTGCAGAAGCTGTCCTGTTCGGTCTTGCTCCATTCGGATACTTTCTATCCCTTGGTGTAAAGAAGTACCACTCCTCTCCTCCGAATAGAGCCTTCTCTACTCAAAATCACAAAAAGGGAGAGATTGTCATGGTGACAATTGAAATTCCCCGAAAAGATCAAAGAATAGGAAACCTGAAAGCTAATTACAGGAGGGATATGTGTACAAACTTGGCAGCTCCCATGGATTGTATTTGTAAAGGTCGATGTCAGCAATAATGGAAGCTGGAAGTGGACGTGAAGTAACTTTGTTCTTCAAGTAGTGGACTATTAGCTCTTCGTCTGACGGGTGGAATCTGAATCCAGGAGGAAGTTGAAACTCTGAACTTACTTTGGTGTCCATGGCAGGGAAGCTTTTGTTTTCCTGGTGACGATGGGATTTAAGGGGGGAAAAAAAAAAAAACAGAGAAGGAATCAATTAACCACCGATCTTATCGATCAAAACTGTTTGGGAGTGAAAGGTTATATAGGGTTACAGTCTTCTCTGATTAATTATGCTTAATTATAAAATTAACTAGATAATAATGTTCTTGAATTGTTCCAAATCTTGACCTTTTGCAGGAACCCATTTGTCCTGATTTTAACCTTACTTTATACCCTTTTTTTTTCCATGAACTTATCCTGTTTATGGGCATTAGTACCACAATTCTAACTCATTGCCATCTGTTCCTTTGACTCTTAGCTTATTTTTCCTTCTAGATTAAGAGAATGTCAACATCTATGATGACTTAATTTTCACATCTGAAGCTCAAAAGAGAAATGAAAGTTGACCACATGCCTTCTTTTTGTCCCTATGGATATATATTTGTAAAATTTAAGCAATCATGCTCAATCTTTTCAAAGCCTTGAACAATGTTAAGAAAAGTTAATGGCTTAGATCTTTATAATTTTTTTAAAGCTAAAATTACTTCCTTTGATCATTAGTGGAAGAAGCTTAGAAATTATTATTATTTTTACTCCTATATTATGATGACATCAACACAACAGTTTTGTTACATTATTTTGGACAAAATACCCTTTTAATCTTTTATTGATGAAAATACATTAAATATCCTTTTTTGATTTATTTCATTATGCCATCTGTTTCAAAAATAAAAATTATTTAAGCATGGATATCATTTTGACTGTCAATAAATTAAAAAAATTAAAAATACCATTATCTTCATAATTGTACTTCATGTTCGTTAATTTATGGAAAAATTAAAAAAAGAAAATTTATTTATGAAACAAAATTAAAAAAAGAGAAAATTAGTTGAAAATGCCATCTTTTTTTTTTCCATAATTATACGTTCAATAATGTGCCAAACTTGTACATTTTCCGTATAAAAATAGGGAAAAAGAAAAAGATTTACATTGTTCTGATTAGCCATATAGTATAAGATGACACAAGAGCAAATAACTAACCTAACCAGGCATCAATCTAAGTTCAAAAAGATGTCCATGTCTGCGATAAGGTCTATGAATACTTGTCTCGAATTGCTTAACAGCTAGCACAATTCGATCCATCTCTGGTTAAGCTTATACGTGATCTTCAAAGACTGCTTCTCTGGCTTCTATTGGTAACAATGGTACGACATGGCCATAATAGCTAGTTCTTAAAAAATCAATAACATATATATTTCTCAATTTAGTATATTATCTGTAGTCGATACAAAATATACTTAAAAAATTACCTAGATTGTATCCATTCTATTGTTTTCGTTGAAATCATATATCAAATGAAATTGATGAATTATTTAATAGCATTTTATGTATCTTAATAAAAGGCACGATAAAATATTAGAATATATGATTATTATAGAATCACCTTTTAAGTCACTTATATATTATGAGATGGCAAGAAATGAAAAATTTAGGTCATGTCATTAAGGTGGTCTAATAGTCCTAGATAATAAAAAACTCAAAAGGATCACAAGTATAAATAAGGCCTATAAGTCTCCCTTTGACTAAGTTGTAAAATAAAAAATTAATTAATTGTAATTCATATAGAAAATAAAAATTAATTCACTAACTTGAACGAAACTAATCAAGATTTAATGGTTTTTTTGAATTTTTTTTTGAAATTGACTTGACTGAGTTAAAAAAAAATTCAACAAACTTGAGTGTAATTTTTTTTTTAAAAATTAGTATGAAGAACTTAATTAAGTAAACTAGCCATATTGGACAATGTTAGTTAATATATTGTAATCAACATACAACTTTCCATATTCACAAGCATAAACAGTCCACTAATTGAAATCTTTGGTGTAATGTTAATGTGGTGTGGATTACACATTTGGTTCATAAAATTATAAACCATACATAAACATATCAATTCAGTGTTCAATTGAGACATCAATCTTAAAACATGACTTATGATTCCTTAAAAAAACCATTAATCTTATAAAGAGATCAATTGCCGAAAAGCATCCTGCTCCTTAAATAACTATTAACCATTAAGGTCAATAATGGAATGAACTATCTCCTTCCAGAAAAAAGTCATAACATCTTTCTAGATAAAAGGAATCACATATACAAAGATTACAACATGCACGCTTTTCAAACATCACAGAGAAATAAAAGTGTAAGACCTAAATTTGTATAAAGCTCAAATATTTTAATAGTCACAAACTCCTACTATAATAAAATATCATAAGATAACATATTATCCTTATTGCTTACATAATTATGAAATCTATAAGCCTTAGCCTCTTTAACATATTTGTATTAGCAATGTACTCATAAAATATATCACCATCATTAACCCTTGATCGATGCTTAAAGTACTTGGCTCCATTAGTGCTCTTTGTATTATTGGAAAATAATATAATGGATGAGTTGTCATAATTAATCATAATATTTTTATTGACCAAATTGACAATCTTAGTCCCTTAAATGAAATTCGTTAATCACTTAGTATGTAGTCCTGCCTCAACACTAGTTATAACCTCAACTTTCATAATTTAGGTTGCCAAAATAAATTGTTTAAAGCTCTTGTAGGACACGACTCTTCTTATTATTAGAACACCCACCAAAGTTAGCATCAATATACCCAGTAATCTCCAAATTGTTTTACATATAACCTATGGTCTTTCACATATATCATAACACTATCTTCATTGTAACCTAGTGATTACAACCAAGATTTGTCAAATAATTGCCAAGAGTACTAATTGTAAAAACATTATCTTGATATTTCAAACCTTTTAATACATTAGGCTCCTAGTTACACTGCTGTAAGGAATGGAACTTATCCATTCTTTCTCCACCTCATTGCAAGGATGTTGCTCCTTTCTTAACTTAAAGGTATGTTGCTCCTTGCTTAACTTATCACCTTTTGATTATAGGTGATACATTGGCTTTATAGTCTTGTATGTAGAACCAATTTTAACACTTTATTGATATAATCCTTTTGACTTAGGCTCAAAACTTTCTTGAATATATCCTTATAGATCTCCCTTTTAAGAACAAACTGTCTCCTTAAGATCTTTCATGTCAAACTTCTTTGAAAGCATCTTCTCCATATTATATATCATGGCCAAGTCATTGTTGACAAGTAATATGACATCCATATATATGACAAACTTGCTCTCACTTGGAGTATGCATAAGATTCAAGTGTGTTCTCCTTAAAATCTAAAGTTGTGACCACCTTATGAAATTTCAACTACCACTTTTGTGATGCTTGCTTCAATATATAAATATTCTACTTTAATTTGCAAACTTAATGCTTATTGCCCCTTAACCTCGAAACCTTTAAGTTGTTATTTATACACCTTCTCTACTAGATCATCATTTTAAAAGGTTATCTTAACATTTACCTAGTGAAGCTTAAAAATTAAAATGAGTTATTAACATTATAATGATCCAAAATAAGTCCTTGGTTAAAATTGGTAAGAAAGTCTCAATGTAGTTCACTCCTTTTGGAATGTACTCCTTATATATAAGCTTTGGTTTAAACTTCTCAACTTCACCTTTAACATATCTCTTGGTCTTAAACACCCACTTGTAGCCAATAGGTTTCTACCTATCTAGAATGTTAACTAACTCACAAACATCATTATTTTTCCGCAGACTTCATCTCCTCCTTTATAGCCATTATTCATGTATCAGAATGATCACTCCTCATTACTTCATCATAAGTAATATGATTCATAATCTCTCCTAAAAAATTGATGGTCTCACCTATATAAACAAAAAAATTATTAAAGGATATAGGTCTTTTATCTCTCTATAAACACCTTAATAATGTTTTAGAATCGGGTTAAGGCTCCACCATAACATGTTCATTGATAGTTGCACTATCTCCAACATCAAGAGCTATAACTTAACTTAAATAATCCCTATGTACCTCTAGGGGTACGTCTAGGATTACCTTAAGAACTCTCTCATGCACCATAGAAATATGTGTTGCTACTAGCTTAAGCTCCTTTAACTCTTAAAGATACATCCCCTACATCATACTCCAAAAAATTTATGGCCAACCATTTTACAATTATAGTACAACAAATAACAAAACAAAATATATAAATTTTCAAACCTTCAAGATAGCATAAAAAGAACCAAAGAGTTATCTTATAGTCTAACTTCTCTTTCAAGGGATTATAACTTTTTACCTCTGTTAGATATTCCTAAATTTCAAATGATTCAAACTAAGCTTTCTACCTATCCATAACCTAGAAGGGGTTTAGGGAACTATCTTACTAGGAAGACAATTTAGGGTGTAGAGTGTTGTCTTTAATACCTCACCCATAAGTTATTTAAAAAGCTTTAATCTAACCATTATGCCACTCTTTATGTCCTTTAGTGTAAAACTGCACTTTTTTACTACTCCATTACACTCAAATATACTCGACGTGGTATATTATAAAGTTATGTCACATTCCTTTAAAAACTAAAAATATGGTCTTTTCTCTTGACACGAATCTTTATCTATACCTTAATATTGTCTATTAGGTTCTGACCTAACAACACTAATGATTCTATTAAGTTATTCCTAAAATTTTCCTTAAATATTTTAAACTTCTCTAGGACCTCAAACTTATTACTGATGAGATATATGTAACCATATCAAGAGTAATCATTAATAAAAGTCTAAAATAACTTATTTCCATCAATGATACGGTTCAAAGGTCCACTACTATATGTGTGAATAATATCTAAAACCTTACTACTCCTATTGGCATCTTTCTTCATACTTTTAGTGAGTTTATAATACAATCTTCATAAGCAAGACTAACATCATTATAAACAAAATTATGAAGGATCTCATCATTCAATGTCTTGGTCTATATAACTCTAAAAAGAAGTTATAATAAGATATAGGATTTAAGAGATGAGCGTGGAAAATTCATGTCCATATTTATAAAAGTTATAGGAAAATATATGACTTAAGACAAAGGAATGCTAGATTTATATCACCCTTTAGAAAAGAAGCAATATCATATATGGTTTAAGAAACGTTTATATCGAAAATTATGCTCGAGTCAAACAGAACACATGAAACAGATAATAAACCCTAATTTTTGAGGTATAGGTCATATCTTTTCAAATTTTCTTTTATTCTAAACCAAAGGTTAGCCTCCAAGAGGAAGACAAACATTTAGAGATAAACTTCATAGTGGTTTTTAATATAGAAGAAGATTTGAGATCATCCTATGAAATCAAAGCTATTTAGAATATATAGATTTCTAAAATTCTTTATATCTTGATGTCTTTTATTTTTCCACTTATGATTGTCGATACAAGGATGATATGTGGCTAATTGCTTTACATGTTTAGAAAGGGAAATCATATTATTGTCTTTGTTAAGGATTGAGTCAATGTTATTTACGAAGTAACTTTTATTTTTTAAAATATCTTTAAATGTTCTTAAAGAATACTTAATTAAAGATAGCAATTATAATGGACCACTACTTAGATATTGGGAGTTTAATAAATTGCTAGAGATATAACATAAATACTCTAATGTTATAGTCAAACCTTTCATGAAAATTCATAAACTCAATGTTTTCTTGGGGGCTTTAATTGGATATAGATATCAATTAATCAACTTGAGAATCTATGGTTGTGGGTTTAGGGAGCAATTTCATAGTCTAAGAATTTCTATCGGTTTATATATTAAAAACCTTCTAAGTTTATTAAATTATGACTGTAAAGATGATGTTAAGGGGAATTTCTTAACTAAACATTACCTATATGTTATTTCTCTATTTGATTATTTGCTTTACTTTGATTTTGGTGGTTTTTTCATTTATTTATATTTCAATTCATTTTGTTATTCAACTTTGT
>JANIHY010000004.1:55218070-55231170 GCA_027479065.1 Erythroxylum brevipes | reverse complement strand
AAGAACAGGAGGTGCGACAGAGACAAGGAGGTGCGACAGATGACAAAGACTTGGGAGAAGCCGAAGGAAGAAGACGATGTGCGACCTAGACGTGAATAGGTTTCGACGTTTCGTCTAAAACAGGGTTATTTTAGCATTTTCTGATTCTAGTCGGATGCATTTGCGTCTCCGTCCTACACTTTTGGAATGGACTGAATTTTCAGTCCGTGTCCACTGCAGACGGTCCACAAATTCTTGAAGACACCAACCAAACAATATTTTGGACAATACTTTTTTGTCTTTGTCCACTGTCCTCACCCTTGAGGACAGTAACCAAACACTGGGTTAAAGTTAACTAGTCATTTGACTATGGTGAAACAAGTTGCAATTTTTTTAATGACGATAGAGCATAGTGAGACACTAGAGTCAATGTAGAGCACTTTTAACATTAGACTTCAACAATTGTTAATTATTTTTGCAAATTCTTATGTAAAGTTATTCATCTTGTAAAAAGAGTTATTATTTCATTATCCTTTACTAGTACACGTCTTAAGATTCAATATAATTCAAAACTCTTTATATATTTTCAAGTATGTTCATATATTCTATTACTATTTTGTTATATCTTATATAAATAATTAATTTAATAATATAATTTTATTTAGTAGGATTCCATGGGAGAAATATATGGTATACATATTGATGCACATGTTCTAACTAATAAATAAACACCATATAATGGTAAGGGAATGGATCAAACTTAAAATATTATGTAGTGTTATTTATTTGATATGTACTTTACATGTAGAATGGCTAGATTAGAAAGTACTATAAATGACTGCGAATACTTTTAAAAACAATAACAAATGTAACAAACTAATTTCCCATGTCTCCGTAAGGTGTTAAATTATTTTAAATAAAAATGTAATTACAATTAATTTTTATTAGCTTTTGTTAATATTATATTCTTTATATGTTTAGGTAACTTTTATTTGATTGACTCATACTACACTAATATGTTTGAATTTTTTTCATCATATTGATGTGAAAAATACCATTTATGAGATTATAAAAGGAGAGGAAAGCCTTAAGATCCACAAAAATTATTTACCTATAGGCATTCTTCACTACGAATTATTTTTAAAAAATATTTTAACATTCTAAAAGTAAGCTTTCATGTACTTCCAAACATGACTAGGTTTATCTTCATTTTTATTACAAAATTTAACTAAATAAATTTTTATTTAAAAAGCAAAATCGAATAATAAAAATGAAAATGAAAAATTATAACAAAAAATGAAAGTAAAACCATACTACTCATAAACTAAAAAAATCTTTGCTTTCTGAGACAAGTACTTGCGAGTTTGTAAATATACAGGGGTGATAGCTGTAATGGAATGCATATGCTCTCTGATCCACACCTGATCTGTTTAAAATACATCTGGGTGCACGTTATAATTCCTCAACACGAACTTATTTATTATAATCAGAGACAACAAATGTCGGCCCATCACCGTCCCAACCCCACATCCAATCATAAGCTTCCCGATCTCGACCGTCAACTATGATGACCTGTTCCTTCCCAAAGTCAAACTCTCCCTAAGTTAAAAACACACACAGACGTTGTCGTTTTTAGATAGCCGCAAACTAGAGGATCTGTTTTCTAAAACCTCCATTGAAGAAGAAGAAGATCATCACAAGTAAAAGAGAGACAAAGCAAAAGAGAACCAAAAGCTTACCTTTTCTACACATGCATACATATGCACCCACATATTGATTCTATATAGAGAAGAAATTTTCAGGAGGAGAGTTCCCAAATGTCATGATCAGATGTGTATTGTAGGGAGAAATTACTTTCACCATGATCAACACAAGTAACGGCATGATTTCACCTTCGTCTTCGTTGGCGACCACCCAATCGCCGGGACTCAAGACCTATTTTAAAACTCCGCAGGGAAGGTATAAGCTTCACTACGAGAAGACTCATCCTTCTGGTCTTCTTCACTACCCTCACGGCAAAACCGTCACTCAGGTGCTTCATTCATTCTCTACGATTGATTTACTACTACCCATTTCTTCAAGTTTTCTTCTTTTCTTGTTTTACTGGACCGGCTTGTGATTTTTGGCGTTTAGGTCAGTGCCCATATGTTGAAATGTCGTTTTATCTTTTTTATCGCCTCTTCTCTCTTGTTCTTAGCGAGAACTTTGTGAAGGACTCTTTTTTTTTAATTTCTTTGGAAGGTCTAGTTTTTTCCTTGTTAATGTCAATCATACATTGTTAGTTCATTAGTTTGTTAGAGCTTTATTAATGGACAGGGTCTGCAAATTGGTGGGTGCCATTTACGGCTTTTATCTTTTTTCTTCAGTTTCAGTATCCCCATAATGTAAACGATAGAAATTGAGTTTTAAAGTGATTGCTAGTAGAAATTTGAATCCAAATGTAGGTCTATTGAATTTATCGGTTTATATATGTGTTTCTGATACCAAATGTGTGGCAAATTTTGATTTCAGGTAACTATAGCTAATCTCAAGGACAAACCAGCCCCTACAACCCCTACTGCTCCGGCTTCAAGTTTCAGTGCTACCAGTGGAGTAAGGTCAGCTGCAGCTCGGTTGCTGGGCACTGGCAATGGAAATCGGGCGCTTAGCTTTGTTGGAGGGAATGGTGGAAGTAAAAGTGTCAGTGGAACTAGTAGAATTGGATCACTTGGAGCTTCAAGTTCAAATAATTCAATAATAAATACAAACTTTGATGGAAAGGGGACTTACTTGATCTTCAATGTTGGTGATGTGATATTTATAAGTGATCTAAACTCTCATGATAAGGTATTTTAGTAAATATCTCATTTTTGTTTATCAGCTAGAAACAATCGGCCGCTACTTGAGACCTTTATTGTTCTGCACAGGACCCAATAAAATCTATCCACTTTAGTAATTCAAATCCTGTGTGTCATGCCTTCGATGAAGACTCCAAGGATGGACATGATTTGATTATTGGGTTAAGCTCGGGTGATGGTGAGTACTTCAAAAGTTTGAATTTCTGTATCTTTTCCACAGGAAGTAGACTTTCTGATGTTATTGGTCATCTTTTTGCGATTATAGTATACTCAGTGTCATTGAGACAACAATTACAGGATGTTGGAAAGAAGCTTGTAGGAGCCCAGCACTATAATAAGGATGGTTCTGTTAATAACAGGCAAGAATTACCTTGCTCTTGTAGCTTCCTTGTATTTTCCTGCAATCCATTCGGCTAATATTTATATGATTTCTCTTCTTTAAAGTGATGATCTAGTCATTTAATGTAGTAGGTGCTTATGTACTGATGTATAAAACTAGTTTGATGATTTAACGTACTTTAGAGAAAGTACCTACTGCTTAAACCATATGGAAAGAAGTGCTTACTCTTAGTGGTTCTTCGTAGAGAGTAAGTATAATTAATATTAAAGTAGGATATGTGCATTTGGCGCATCTACAAATGTGTCTATGGATCTCATTTAGGCATTGAGAAATCAATCTGTGGACCTCTATTGTTCATCTAGAAGACAAGAAAAGGCCTATATATTTTTGTGGCATCAAAGAGAAAGGTATAAGAAAACTAATCTGAGCTCTTCAGTGGAAAGTAACTAAGTATCTTGCCAACTTATTGGGATAAATGTGTTGATCACATTTATCAGTCCCCTCATCTTTTAAGCGTGATCTGTAATTGCTTTAACATTCTGAAGTTTCTGACAGCATTTTCAAGGATGGTTAGGCAATAAAATGGGGCACAAAAAATCTTTTTGTTTAATAGATGTCTTTTGTATCTTTTCCTGGGATTTTTCAGATCTTTCACTTCTTCATTTGGTTCTCTGACAACCTTAACTAGCTTCTTCAGCATGGTTCTTTTAAACCTCTGTTTATTGCCAGTGATATGCATCCTAGAGCCTATAATTTTCAGTTATTCATTGTGTTTAAAAAACTAACCACCCATTTTCTATATGCACATAAAACATTACATCTTTGGCTATAAAATTCTACAAAAGCCAGAGTATTGTTATGCGTTTTCTCCCTTTCCTTTTGCATCAGTTTGGGAGTTTTAGGGGCAAAGTCAACTTAATAACTCATAGCAAGTTTGTTAAACATACTGCAGTCATTTATGAATTCTGTAACAACTAGTGGTTGGATTAAATTTTGATATCTAGAAATCATTTATTCGAAAAGTGGTTACATTAATGCTGCTTTTGTAACAGTCGTTGCACTAGTGTTGCATGGGTACCTGGGAGTGATGGCTCTTTTGTTGTTGCTCATGCTGATGGGAATTTGTATGTGTACGAAAAGGCAAGCTTGATGGGAATGATTGTTTGTTGCAAATTCTTTTCATTTCATGTTTCTGCTTGTCATATTTAGTCTATCTGATTAGTTCATGTATTCTTCCTCTAGAACAAGGACGCAGCAGGTGATTCTTCATTTCCTGTTATAAAAGATCCAACTCAATTCTCTGTTTCACATGCTCGTCATAATAAGGTAAACACTTGATTCTTGTAGTAGTTAAAATCTTTTTTTTTTTGTTCTTATTAGTTAAATGTTTCTTGTTTCAAACATAGAATTCAGCAATTGGTATTTTAAATCCACAGAAGTAACAATCTTCTTATACATGTACATTTAACTATGTAGCATCTAGACTACCACTTATTTAGATACTTTTACATTACTTTTGTGACTGCAAGAAATTCTTTAAATTGATTGTTGCCAAGGGATATTGAAGCAAAATTCCAAGGATATATAAATGCTTATATGCAAGAACAGTAGCTTGCCCTGATGTGGCAGCCCAAAGATGATCATGATCTGTGTCTTTCTGAGGTGCCTCTATTTTTGAGGATCAGTTTCTTGATCAAACTATTTGAAGTGACGTTTCTGAACAGAATGCTTAGATATTTAATTTCTGCTCTTTTAAACTGGTCCTTCCCTTGTGGCTCTGTATTCATTAGTTTCTGGCCAACTTCTGTCTCTCTCTCCCTATATATATGTTTGAGTCTATTTTAATCAAACTTTCTTAGATCCTCCTTGTCCTTGATGTTATATCTTGTTTATATTCTACACAAGTTTGTCATGCTATCTATATTCTAGTGTAGGAGAGATGCTAATTTCATGAATCAATATATCTGCCATTATCTACATCAATGACAAGGCTTTGGTGCTTTCTGTATATGAATGTTTTTTAAATTTATCCCCTTTTAACCTCATAAATACATTATCATAAGAATTGCTTGTGTAGTATTCCCTTAGTATCAGAAGAATATCTAAACAAAATTTGCTGATTATCATTCGATGTGTTATTTGTTAAAAACTATATGCAGAGTAACCCAATTGCCAGATGGCATGTTTGCCTAGGTTCAATTAATAGCATTGCATTCTCAACTGATGGGACCCACTTAGCTACTGTTGGAAGAGATGGTAAAACCTTCATCTTCTTCACTTGCAGTCAACCTTTCACATCTGTTTTCTCTAAATTTGTTGAGAACCTTATTGGCCCAAGTTTCACTGAGCACAGGGTATTTACGAGTTTTTGACTATTCAAAAGAGCAACTTATCTGTGGTGGTAAAAGTTATTACGGTGCTCTCCTATGTTGTGCTTGGAGGTGAATGACTGAACTGATTTTCAAGTCATGTCGTTGATAGAAACTTGCTTCTGGTACTATGTTAGAAATTATGGTCCAAACTTGTTGCATTTTGGAGGATGACCTAGATTATATTAATTTGTTCTTCTTGTTTTAACTTCTCCCCTAGTTTTGCCATTCCCTTATTGAAATTTGTATGCAATTTTTTTCTGTCAGCATGGATGGGAAGTACATTTTGGCTGGAGGTGAAGATGATTTAGTTCAAGTGTGGAGTATGGAAGATCGGAAGGTTGTGGCATGGGGTGAGGGGCATAACTCGTGGGTAAGATTCTCATTAAACAATGGAATAATTGATTGTCTGTCAGACATTAATTTGGCACTTTACTTAGTTGCTATATGATGGTGCTGGCAGGTCAGTGGAGTGGCATTTGATTCTTATTGGTCGTCACCAAACTCAGATGGCACAGGCGAGAGTGTCATGTATCGGTTTGGTTCTGTTGGTCAGGTACTTAATTTGGGTGATAAATATTACTGCTGAATTCTTAACTTGCCATCGAGGTTGAACTCTGCAATTATGGATTTTGTGGCAGATTAAAATGTTAGCCCGGAATTACATGGTAATTTTTTCTGTGGGAGAACTGTGCCTTAATTATTAACATTACAGTAGAAAGCATCTTAGCATTTTTATGATATTTTGCAAGCGTCAGAGACTTTAGCGATCAGAGATTGGACATAATTGAACATGTAATAGCATGGGCATGGGGCCACTACATGGTAGGATAAGAAGATCTATATTATTGCCTGTAAGTGGAAAGGAGTAAAGTGGTTGGAGTTGGAATAAGGTCAACTAGGCAAATCTTATCTCGTAACCTGTTTGCTCCCAGTCTTGTAGTTCTTTTAATCCTGCCCTTTTAAAGCCTCAACGATCAGTATTAAACTTGATGTGTTTGTGAACAGGATACACAATTCCTTCTGTGGGACCTGGAAATGGATGAACTTGTTGTGCCATTACGCCGATGCCCTCCTGGTGGATCTCCCACTTTCAACGCTGGAAGTCACTCTTCTCACTGGGACAATGTTGTCCCTGTTGGCACTCTGCAACCTGCACCAAGCATGAGAGATGTTCCCAAGCTTTCCCCACTAGTTGCTCATCGTGTTCACACAGAACCCCTTTCTGGCTTGGTATTTACCCAGGAATCTGTTCTTACAGTGTGCAGAGAGGGCCACATAAAAATCTGGATGAGGCCTGGAGCAGCAGATCAGTCAGGCAACTCTGAAACCTGTTTAAGTAACAGTTTGAAGGATAAGGCACTATTAACGAGCAAGATTGGCAATGCCAAAACTATGAATAGTTAATTTAAGGAATGTCATCAGAAGTGAGGGCAAGCCTACTCTTTTTTTATGGTTTTATATTTCAATTTCGTAGTATGGTTGTTCATCTTTCACCTAGTTGTTTCTCAGAAGTGGGACCAAGAGAGCCTTAACTGTTTATTAGCAGGTAGCTTAAAAAGGTGGTTCCATTGTATATTGAGGGATGAAAAGCCATTGATGGCTCCGGGAGCTTAAAAGGGCCTGAACCCACTTTTGTAAGTACAAAACAGTTATTGCTAGGATGTATACACATATTTAATTACTGACAGAAATAATTGCAAGTTGCCTCTTCCGGATTTGTAGTTTTATGAGGTGCGTTTGTGTAGTAATTTGATGTTGTAGGCAATGTTCCATTGCTATGTAGTTTCTTGTGGGATACATCCCTGAGCTATCATGGTGAAAAAGTCATAGCTATAGGTAATAACCAGATGGAACTCATATTTCCCTTGGCTGTGTCATGCCTAGCTTGCGTTATGTAATTTTTGGACATGCCTTGCTCCCATTATATGGGATTTGGACCGAAAGTGAACTGACGATTCAGTTTTCATGTTTTTATGTACACTTTGTCTGATCATCAGACCTAAATCTGAAATGAGGTTCTTGTTGACTTCCTTGAAACTTCAAAACTAATTTGTCCCAAAAGGATGACTTGTACCGTAAATTCCATCCTACATTATCATGACGCGTGATTGTAGCAATCAAAAAACACTTGCAAAAGATTTCACCATTCAAGATATTGATGTGCCATCGATGTTTCCCCTGTAAATTCACCTGAGCAACTAACTGCCGGCTATTAAACCAGAATGTTTATATTACATATACTAAATAATACGAGTCTACAGACATATAACTGGAAACAGCCATTTAACTACTAAAACCGTCCCATACAGGAAAAAGAAAACATCTAATTTTTGTGTGATCTGCAGACTGCCCATTAATGCGTAACGATGCAGATTCAATTACCATGCACAGTTTCAGAACCTGCAGTTTCAGTTTCTTGGTGAGTAGAATCGCTAACAGGTTGAGGAATAGTTGCAAGTGGTTGATCTGAACGAGTCACATTTCGAGAAGCACGTCGTTCTTGTGATATGGTAAGCCATCTTCTCCTCCAGCTAAGTATCTCAGCTATGGCAGAACTTCCACACATTGTAACCCCAAACCCAGTGAATGATGCAAGTATAACAGATAAGACGGCTTGCAGATGTAACTGAAGAATGCAAGGAGAAATTGCAAACATCAGTGTGCACAATATGCAATTATTTGATAAGTTGTCCAATCACAACTAGTGAACATTCTTCAGGATAAGTTATCAGGAAACTCTGACACTGTACCCTTCCATAAGACAAAACTGAAGCACCTGATCGAATTAACATAAGTAGTTGAGTCTAATCTAAACAGTTAATAATACTTACCAACTTGTAGAAAAGATGAGCAGATAGGACTACTAATCCAAATTGAACAGTAGCATATACCCACACATGGCGTCTCCTAACTAAGCACAAATTTCAGCAGAACTGGTTAGATCATGTGATATCTGATTACAAAAGCATTTCGACTAAGTAGAGGATCCTCACCCATTGTTGTTGACGTCATGGATGCAAGAATGCCTAATATACATGAAAAGGGGAGGGAAATGGCGATTGCACCAGAACCCAATTTGCTAATCTGCATGCATGTCAAATTCAGATCTTTGGTGACCTTGAACAGAAAAATTCACAAGTTGCAGACTTACCAGAAGTTGCTCAAGAAAACAAAAGTAAGCAAGCATGCTGACAATCACCAGAATAGGAACGTCCTGCCAGACCCTGCCAAATTTTGTGCAAGCTAAAACAATCTAACAGGATGATCCCAAATCTTAAGAAAAGAAAAAAGAGAAATTGAATATGCACTAAGTTGAATCACAGGACATTGTCATCTTTTATTACAAAATGAAGTGTAAGCCCAAAACAAAGGGCAGAAAAGGGCAAATCAGCGTTTAGATAGCTTATCAAAACTATTGGAATTAAACTACTGCGATACAGTTGGAGAGATAGAATTATAGACCAACTGCAACAGAGATCATTAAAATTTTATTTTCTGCCCTCCTATATAAGATGGAGATTTTATAGAAAGGAAACGGAAAAAGAAAACAAAGAAGGCAATTAAAAACACAAAATGCAGATGAGAATAGCTCCAGTTACCTATACTGAGCAGGTCCCAACATATTGCGAGCAGCGCTTCCTCGAGAATTGAGGGCCTGAGTATTTTGAACTCGTAAAAGGGTAACTGGAAGGTTCTTAACATCTTGCTTGCACACATCACATGTTTTGTTACCTTTAATGCTAAACCATTTTATGGCACATTCTTCATGTGCTAATGCAAGTTCCCCTTTGCAACTGCATTCCATCTTGAGGGTGTCACCCCCTTCCCCCAGTTCAACCAAGCAGATCCTGCATACAGCCTCTTCTTCAGGGATGTCTTCACCACCATCATTGTTCTCATCTGAACCACAAGGCTAAGATAAGGCAAAGGTTGGTTATCACAAGTAACAAAATAAAAAGAAAGCTGCAGGCAAAAACTAAGTAGACAACCACTTTCTAATCTATAGTAACTAAATGGTTAATTCCAGCATGTATATACTTCAGCATAAAGCTCCACATCATACAGATTAAAATTTCATAGGTAGCATTCAGATTAAAATTTCATAGGTAGCATTCATTTATCAGTGGGCAATTCCTTGCAAGCTCAATATGACAATACCAACCCAGTTGATCAAGGCCCCTCTTAACCAGTTCAATTAATTATTTTTTCCACAAGAAATAAAGATTAAAAGGCAAGTTAACACAATGCTAGATATTATCTAGATCAAATTCTTCACATCCCTGTTCCCTTTTCACTCTTTCATTTTCATCTCTTGAAAGAGGGAAAGGGGGGCCGGAAAAGGGGAAGGTATGCAATAGATAGAAAGAGTATCAATATGAGAACATATTTACCAGTATCACCCCTAGTAGGCGTAGTTGCCATTCCCGTGACAGGAGTTACCCGTGGTGTAGCTGGAACCACGCGAAATTTGCCACTGAACGAATCCAAGTTCTTTATGCTTCCCTCTTTGCTCATCACAGGAACAGACAGTGATCGATGAATGGGTCGCTGGGCTTCTCCTTTCTGTAAAAAGAGAGTTTCAAACCATCAAATGGTGGCAGACTGCTGCGGCCACATTATGCATGAAAAATACAAAATTATTCAGCTAGTTACAAAAATAAATTTGAGATGTATGCCTTTTTGCAACACAGGGAATCTTAAATACAGAAAGACTGCAGGTGTCTTGTAAATGGTCTAGTATTGATTTTCCTTTTAGGCTGTTCCATATTGCCAACTTCATTTATTTTATACGACAAGTTGCAATATGAATAAAATTTACATTGCAATGAAGCTCATCAAGAATATTTGGACAACTCATAAGTGATAAGATCATCTTAGCTGCAAGAGACAAAAATATTTTTCAAAATGAAGATCCTCGCAGCAGAACTTACTGGATTAATTGGGTTTCCTCCATGTGTAGATTCCGGATTTGAGTGTGCAATAGGAGTAACAGGCAAAGATGATGGTTTTTTCATCTTAAGTGTAAAAAATTTGGAGAGAGACAGGGTTCTAGACATAAATGGTTTATCCCTTCTCAATGTTGATGAACCCCCAAGGGCTAGGATAGCAGCCTTCTCAATATCCGAAGTAGTATTGCGAAATTTGAAACTTAACCTTGGAATGAAAGTCTTTATGCTTGATCTACTTGATGACGGAGGATCTGGGGACTTGTTCAGTTTTACAAATCCCGGGCTTTGCATCGGGGAAAAGTTCACCCTTTTCGGAGTGCGACTTGGTGTTGGAGGCATGTTTATCATTGCAAAATCGTCCCTGGAATCCTCAAGAGTTCTTGATGGAATTTCTAAAACTAGGTGTGATCGCCTGTGGGGTGTATCCTCTGGCATCTCCTCCATTATCTCACTTGAACTCCCAACCTGGAGCATAAAAAAAGAGAGAATAGTAATTGGTATAAACCACTACAAAACAATATATAGCCTTTGGAAATTTGCAAATACAACTAACTTGAGTAGCTAACAAGAAACAAGAAGGCGAAATTAACAAAACTGACAGTCAGGTTGCAAAATAAATCGGTTCTGAATGTAACAATGAATAAACCTGAGTCAAAACAATAGGCAGAACTTTTGATGCTGGTGTCACACTTTTCATAGAGAATATTGAAGTACAGAGGATTAAATAAGGTGGCCACAAAGGTATGTTGAATTCAGTTTCAGAAAAAATGATGAAGGCAGCACAATTTATGAAATGAATTGTATGTATTTAGCCGATAAACAGATCTTCATAAGTCCCCAAAGGTTTTCCATTAGCGGCTGTTTTGGAGGTTATGAAAAACAGCAAACTTGCAGGAGTAATGAAGTTTAACCAGAAGGCCTTTAGAAAGTTGGCGTGGGGATGACTTTCTACAAATTCAGCTAATCTGCTATTCAATAGCCCTCAAATGCAGAAGAATCGTTGGAAAACTTGCAAGCATGCAGTCATGAGATTTTAAAAGAGTTTTATCACAAAGCCAAGCCGGAAGTATCTCCACTATACTTCTGTTCATAAGAAACATTCCGTGAAACTCAAAATTGAGGCGCATCGCCTAGTTAAATAACTTGTTTTTATCTCCAGCATTGTATAGACGGCTTTTTATCAATCAAAACATCAAAGCCAGTTCTTTGCTCTCAACAGTGGGGAATGGAGGAAAGAAGAAACAAATAAAAGGTGAATAAAACCTCAGTAGAGTGTGTGATCATGATGTCCGTGTAATCAAAAAGCTAAAACTATTGTGGGAATCGAAAGAAAACTATAAAGAAGAGTAGCGGAGACAACAGCCAAAGAAGGACAAAGGGAAGAAACAAAGAGCACACCCTTAGAGCTGGAGGATCAACAGAGTTGCTACAACCCCCTCCACCAACCTTCTCTGATTCAGGCTGTTCTTGATTTCCCATACTTTCACGAGCACTCTTCGAAGACCCAAACTGGCAAAGGCCAGAACTTTCCTGCCTCACCTTGTACAGCAATGAACTGTTTTTGATGTTTAGCTGACTTCTCCAAATGCCCTTTTGAAGAAGACAGAAGGAAATGAAGTATAAGCAGAGAGACACCTGTATGGCTCTGCTAAAGTCTCAATTTTTATATGTTTTCCAACAAGGAAGAGAAAGAAAAAGGTGGCTCCTGGCGTAATCCTAGGTAAAGAAAATCATAACAAGGGGTTTATGGGGTTTATCTGTTTCTTCCATTTCAGTGGCTCTCTTCCATCTTCTCTCAATTTCAGAAAAACAACAAGTTTGGCCCACCGTTTCAGGTATGTGCAACCATGTTTGGAAAAAGAAAAACTTTAGAAGAGGCCTCTCTCCTTTTCTTGTGAACGATAATGCAAACGGCAAAAAACTTGCAAAATTAATAAAAGGATGAAGTAGTAATTGATTGACCTTTTGCATACCAAGATTCCCCAAATTATTTAAAAAAGATTTGAACAGACATACGAATGATTACACATATAAATATTAATGATAATATTTATTTAAATAGGAATATGAGTTAAAGGTTAAACGTATAAGCTACGAAAAGTAATAAAAATGAGAATAAGAATGATTACGGTAAAGAATGAGAATATTAATAATAATATTTATTTAAATAAGAATATAAATAAAAGATTTAAGATATAAGTGACAAAGAATAATAAAAATAAAAATAAAAATCATTATAATAAGGAATGAGAATGGAGTATACTCAACAATAAATCATATTTCTCTCATAATTAAGAGAAATAAAGTTTAAAAAAAAGAGATATTCAAAATGTTAACTCTGTTGATACCAAATATGAGTTTTGATTTTATACTTATACCTTTTTCTCGTTATCCCAAACAAGCACTCTCTTAGTGTCTAATTTGGTAAATAAGTTAAGTGATTTGTTTCTTTAAAATACGATTGAAAGAAATTATTTTTATGTATCGAATATTTTTAATTTTAATTAAAAATTGTTAAATAAAAATTTATTTATTTATTTTAGTTTATAAAATTTTATCAAAAAATTAAAAATAAAAATAAAAAATTAATCAATTTAGAATTTTTATTTATTGCTATAAAGAA
>JANIHY010000004.1:55140284-55153399 GCA_027479065.1 Erythroxylum brevipes | reverse complement strand
AGAATACAACATTGTTGTTATTAACAGAAATGTTATTATAATAATGGCACTAAATTTAAATAATAATAATAATAACAATAAGTATATGTTCAGATTAATATTTAATAGTTATTATAATAATGAAAATAATTTTAATTCATGATAATAATAATAACATAATACTAATAATAATATTGATAAAAATATTACAATAAAATTTAATAAGTATATAAATAAATATATACACTTAATAATAATAACAAAATTAATAATGTTTGTAAATGATAATAAAATTGTTTTTATTAAAATTCCAATACTGCAAAAGTCTAGAAGTAAAAAAAGCAAACATTTACATCAATATTTGATAACATGATTCGATGTCCAAGCCAAATAAAAATTACGTTGTCCATGAAATTTCATTATTCTCCGTGGCTGGCTGGATCAGAAGGGTTGGCTTGCAAAACGGCGCCTGTGGGTTCCATGTGCCACGCAACTCCGTAATTTTTATTATGAAACGGCGCCGTCCCTGTCTTAGACAGAGTAAGACAGGAAAATCTTGGACAGACGATCCCATCTCGTTCCCAATTTGTTGAGGTAATCATCTGGTGAGTGGTTGGATTTCTATCCAAATATTTCGCCTTTAAGTTTCAGATATTATTGGTTAAGTAACGTATAGGTTCTAAAAGAGGAAGACGATGTGATTGGGATAAAAACAACACACAGGACTTGCCCTTAGGATTTCACAAGATCATGATCATTACATGACTGCAAGAAATTGGAAGAAGAAAATACCAGGGGATGACAACATTTAAGTACCATAAAAAAGCAGTGCTGAAGCATCATGAGGTGACACAAGAAAATACCAGGAGATGACAAACATTTCAGTACCATAAAAAAGCAGTGCTGAAGCATTATGAGGTAACACAATTGGCATCTTAACCAGCACAGGCACATAAAATGTACAAATTTGAAAAGGTCTGTAGCACTTTTGGCCTCTGGAATTAATTGCTCCTGAAGGACGAAATAGCCTTGACAGCACCTGCTCTCAGGATGTGTTGGTGATAGAATGCAGCGATAGCAGCACCAATGAAAGGTCCAACCCAGAAGATCCACTGAACCAAAAGCATCAACACCAAGGTTTGAGCACACACAAAAATACCAAATTATAAAGCAGAATTCAAAGTCAAGATACATACATGGTCATCCCACGCCTTCTCCTGGTTGTAGATCACTGCAGCTCCAAAACTTCTGGCTGGATTGATACCTGTGCCAGTAACTGGAATAGTGGCCAAATGAACCATGAACACGGCAAATCCAATTGGAAGTGGTGCCAAGACCTATTACAAGAAACAGATAAAATAAGTTTTAAATTTTTGTACATTAGAAGTGTCGTCAGCTTCCAACAGATAGAGCTCTCACAGGAACGTGGGAGTCTCTGGCATTTCTCTTGGGATCAGTGGCAGAGAAAACAGTGTACACAAGAACAAAGGTACCAATAATCTCAGCCCCCAATCCAGTGCCTTTGCTGTACCCATCACTCAACTCGTTGGCTCCACCACCGTATCTATTGTAATAAGCTTTTTGAAATGCCTTCACCAGCCCACACCCACATATCGCCCCCAAGCACTGGGCCACCATGTACACAATGGCTCTTACCAGAGACACCTTCCTTGCCAAAAACAACCCGAAAGTCACAGCCGGATTGATGTGCCCACCTGAATCCAAGAAAACATTGACAACCCAAATTAGCAATTGTTCTTAACATCGTAAATTTAAAATCTTTAATCGTCTTCCCTACAAAGCAGTTGTTGTGACGAGATACAAAGGTTTTTATGAATGTTAATCAGATGGTTACTTGTGATTTTTACAGACCTGATATACCGGCAGTGCAGTACACGAGAACGAAGATCATGCCGCCGAAGGCCCAAGCAATGCCGAGAATGCCAACACCGCCACATTGATCGGTGTTCTTGGCAGGGTCAGTCTGACTCTTGTAACCAATCACAGTCAAAACCGTAATGTACAAAAACAATAAGGTGGCAATGAACTCGGCAATGGCAGCCCTGTAAAAGGACCACTTGGTTAGCTCCTCCGGATCGACCAACGGAGCCGGTGGGGGGTCATGGTAGTCCTTGTCAATGTATTCACCACTCCGACCACCAACTTCAACGTCCTTCGCCATACAAACTTGTACCAACGAGAGCGACAGGAGACTTGTTTTTTCAGATAATCTATGCAAAAGAAGCTACTTTGAGTGCTGTTTTGCGATGATACGATATTACATTGTAAGGAGGTATTTATATCAGGCAGTACTGAGTGAGTGTTAAATCATCTTGGCTTCCTTCGCCGACCAAACTATATGAAAAATGATTTGCTTCCACTTTCCGCGACCCCACCTAACACCGGCTTATCTTGATTAGGCTAGCTCTGAAAAGATTGCACCAGTATGTTCCAGAGTTGAAAAGTTGGAAACGTAATGCATTGGATTCCACGAAACAACGCTCGTACACTAAAGATGACCACCTTGACAACACATGTTCATCTAACTTTGTCTTTGAACGTCTGAACCAATTTCCTTTACTTTCTAGAGTCGTAGTTTGTACCGTTCTTTTTCTAAGTTTAGAGTTTCATCACGTAATAGAGTAATTGTTTTCTGATTTATTGTCTATAATTCCGACAAGACAATGTTTGTTTCCTTTGATTGTGTCCTTCCTTTCCAGCCTTTTAGATCGAGAAGCTCTGTATCGCCTATGGATAGCATCTTCTTTACGAGTATTGTGCGTGCGTTTTCGAAGAGTACGGACACGTGGCATAAACCCAAGACACCGACCAGACAAAAAACGAAAACGACACGAAGTCGTTTTGTCCTTTGGAAGAGCATATAAGTGGCTAATAAATTGCCACGTAAGCATTACACTGAAATTGGGTCCCACAGCTTCTCTACATTGATGAGCACGTTTTAAACTCCAAAAAAGGATTGATCTGACCGACCAAAAGCCATCATCTACATCTTCTCTCAACCACTCTTTTCTTTACACGTGGCAATAACTCCACCAATCATTTATCCTAATTTTCCTTGTGGAAAAATAGAAATTAAAAAAGGAAAATGATGTGGCTGAAATTAAGCCACTTGGCAAACACTATCTATCATGGAAATAGTTAAACTGGTCAATGCTTAGGTCGGTTTGTCCACTACGTTATAAATTGTTCTTTGTACATTTTGGTGTACAATTTGATAAATTTACCGCAGGAACTAAAATCTTAAATGAGCATTATCATCTTTTTTGGGTTGGATGGAATTAAGTTGGGTCTTGTGATTCTCTTTTTTGTTTTAGGGAAATCGTAATCTAACATTTTATTAGTAAAGCTTAGTTTTCTTTTTCCTTTTATTATAACTTGATAGTTTGTAAATATATACAATCTAATGTTGTCAATATCATTATTTATGAAAAACACGAAAACAGTGAGTTTTAGATATCAAATCATATGAATGATTAAAATATCTTGTTAAGTAATTTAAAGAAGATTAAGACTATAGATACTAAATTTCTCAAATATAATTATAAAGTTGTTTCCTTGAAAATACTTGAGAAAAAAAAGGTATTAGTATCGGTGGAAATACCAACAAGAACTCAAAACTTTATTTAGTAGAGATAACATGGATTATATCCGTAACACATTAAAAATTTGGACATCTGATTAATATGATTTATAGTTCTAACTAGTATTATAAAATTTAAGATTTAAAATATATTTTATCTTGTACTTTATTACTTTTACTTGACATGAATTATTAGCTAGATGATGATAGACGTTCAATATCTAGAATATAATACTATTACTATAGTGATATTCCTCTTTATGCTTCACCAATTATCATTAAGCCATCAAAAGATCCCATATGATTATATATTTAGTTTTAAGATCACATTAAATTGTTAATTGTAATTAATCATAAGTGATATTAAATAATCTACCCACATAAATTTTGTTATATTTGTATGATTAATTAGGATGAAATATCATATTATATTTCTTAATCTACTTACAGAAATTAAGAGAAGGAACATAATTTAATAGTTTTGTCATAAAGTTATAGATGAATCTAATTGAGTAGAACTTTAGCCCACAGTCAAGTCTTATATCACTAGATTCATCTGTTAAAAGCATGATTTACATTAGTAAAACATGAATTATTACTGGTCTCAAATTATATATAACAAACGTATATTTTTTAATTTGCAGTTACTTAGACTATGAATTTTTCTAATATTAAGTGTGATATTCTTGAATTGAGAGATGACAACTATAAAGTATAGAAGGAGAGAATTCTGATTCATTTGGGCTGGATGGATATAGACCATGTTATTAGAAAGGATGAACCATCGAGTATGACTGAAACCAACACTTTAAATGTTGTTGCTCTTTATGAAAAATGGGAGAGGTCCAATCGCCTCTTTGTAATGTTCATAAAAACTAAAATATCTGCTGGTATTCGTAGTTTTGTTGAACAACATAATAATGTCAGGGATCTATTGAAGGCCATTAATAAGAAATTTGTTAAATATGATAAGACCCTTGCCAGCACCTTGATTATTCAATTGTCATCCTTGAAGTTCGCTGGAATAAAAGGTGTACATGATCATATCATATGTATGAGGGACATAACGGCTCAACTGAAAGCTTTGGAGGTTACTATATCGGAATCCTTCCTAGTACATTACATTATGTGCGCTTTGCCCTAATAATATGATCCTTTCAAAATCTCTTATAACACACATAAGGACAAGTGGTCGATCAATGAATTGTTGACCATATGTGTGCAAGAAGAGGAGAAGTTGTTGATGGAAGAGACATGGCGATATCAAAAACAAGGAAAAAGGCAAAATTTCTCCTCAGTCCGATATAAAGAACCCATCAAAGTATTTCTTCTGCAAAAAGAAGGGACACATGAAAAAAGACTGCGCTAAATTTAAGAACTGGCTCGAAAAGAAAGTTACTCCAATTTCATTTGTTGTTATGAATTTAATATGGTTAATGTTAATCATAACACATGGTGGATTGATTTTGGTTCTACAATCCATGTTTCAAATACCTTTCAGGGTATGCAAAATCTAAGGAAGCCGGTAAGAAGTGAACAATACATCTATTCAGGAAGCAAGACGAGTTCACATGTGGAAGTCATTGGCACTTGTAGTTTGGTTTTGAGCAGTGGCTTTATTTTGTGCTTGGAAAAGACCTTGTATGTTCCAAATTTCTCTAGAAATTTGATTTATGTATCAAGACTTGTACCTTTTGATTTTTCTTTTAATTTTTTAGATTCTGGTTTTAGTTTATGTAATGGATCTGAAGTTATTGGTTATTATACATTATCTGATAGTCTTTATTCCATTCAGATACAAAATGATGATGCTTATAATTCGATGCATGTCACTGCTGGATTGAAACGATGTATTGTGAATGAAGAATCCTCTATGTTATGGAACCGTAGTTTAAGATACATCTCCATTAAGAGAATTAAGAGATTAGTAAATGAAGGGGTACTTAGTACTTTGAATTTTACTAACTTTGAGACTTGCGTGAGTTGCATTAAGTGTAAGCAAACTAACAAGTCTAGAAGGGGTGCCAAGAGGAGTACAAACCTGCTAGGAATCATACATACAGATATTTTTTGTCCAGATATTGATGCAAATAGTCTAAAATACTTTATCATCTTCATAGACGATTATTTGCGATATATGTATCTCTACTTACTTCATTCTAAGGACAAAGCTTTGGATGTCTTTAAAATGTTTATGGCTGAAGTGGAGAATCAATGTGAAAATTTGATTAAAATCGTGAGGTCAGATAGAGGTGGAGAGTACTATGGTAGATACACTGAAAGTGGACAAACGTCTAGTCTTTTTGCGAAGTTTCTTTAGGAACATGAGATTGTTGCCCAGTACACCATGCTTAGTTCTCCAGATCAGAATGGTGTGACATAAAGAAAAAACTGAACCTTAATGGACATGGTAAGAAGTATGAGGAGTAACATAGAACTTCCTCAATTCCTGTGGACGACTGTGTATATATTAAATTGAGTTCCAACCAAGGCTATCTCAAAGACACCTTTTGAGTTATTTAAGGGTTGAAAATCGAGTTTGAGGCATATATGCATTCAAAGATGCTCGTCTAAAGTGAGAATTTATAACCCATAGGAGAAGAAGCTAAACCCAAGGGCCATTAGTGGGTATTTCATAGGATATGCTAAAAGTTTTAAGGGTATAGATTCTATTGTCTATCTCAAAGCATTACAATTGTGAAATCAAGAAATGAAAAAATTTCTTAAGAATGACTTGATTAGTGGAAGTGATCATTTTTAAGACAGTTTTTGAAAAGGGCCATTAAGAAGCTCAACCCTCTAGTTCAAGTGATAGATTGATTATCATTCAGACACCTCAAGTTGAAATAGGTGTTGGACAACCAGTTACAGAAGTTCCACAAGCTGTTAATTCCAATCTAGTAGATCAAGTTGTAAATGAGGAATAACTAGAAATTGTTGAGCAACAGGTTCTTCGTGAGGATGATGATACAACAATGAGGAGATCTACTGGGGTTAGAATGTCAACAATACCTAATGATTATATAGTGTATCTACAAGAGTTAGATTACAACATTGGAGCCGAAAATGATCCTAAAATATTTTCGCAAGTTATGAGTTCTAAGGAATCAGATTTATGGTACAATGTTATGAAGGATGAGATGGATTCTATGGCATCTAATCAAGTCTAGGATCTCATTAAGTTGTCAAATGGTGTGAAACCCATTGGACGTAAATAGGTATTTAAGACAAAGAAAGACTTACGAGGCAACATTGAGGGACATAAAGCAAGACTTGTTGTCAAAGGGTTCACTCAGAGGGAAGGAATCAACTATAAAGAGACATTTTCTCTTGTATCTAAGAAAGATTATCTTTGTGTAATCATGGCATTAGTAGCTCACTTTGATTTTGAGTTATATCAAATGAATGTGAAAATGGGGTTCCTTAATGGTAAAGTAAAGGAAGAGGTTTGTATGAAACAACCTGAAGCATTTAGTCTATAAGCTTAATAAATGTATATATGGATTAAAATAAGCCTCCCGATAGTGGTACTTAAAATTCCATGAGGTTATCACTTCATTTGGTTTTGAAGAGAATATAATGGATCAATGTTTATACCAGAAGGTCAGCGAGAGTAAGACTTGTTTTCTTGTGTTATACGTGGATGACATTTTACTTGCAACTAATGATAATGATTTGCTATATGATGATCCTTTCAAAATCTCTTATAACACACATAAGGACAAGTGGTCGATCAATGAATTGTTGACCATATGTGTGCAAGAAGAGGAGAAGTTGTTGATGGAAGAGACATGGCGATATCAAAAACAAGGAAAAAGGCAAAATTTCTCCTCAGTCCGATATAAAGAACCCATCAAAGTATTTCTTCTGCAAAAAGAAGGGACACATGAAAAAAGACTGCGCTAAATTTAAGAACTGGCTCGAAAAGAAAGTTACTCCAATTTCATTTGTTGTTATGAATTTAATATGGTTAATGTTAATCATAACACATGGTGGATTGATTTTGGTTCTACAATCCATGTTTCAAATACCTTTCAGGGTATGCAAAATCTAAGGAAGCCGGTAAGAAGTGAACAATACATCTATTCAGGAAGCAAGACGAGTTCACATGTGGAAGTCATTGGCACTTGTAGTTTGGTTTTGAGCAGTGGCTTTATTTTGTGCTTGGAAAAGACCTTGTATGTTCCAAATTTCTCTAGAAATTTGATTTATGTATCAAGACTTGTACCTTTTGATTTTTCTTTTAATTTTTTAGATTCTGGTTTTAGTTTATGTAATGGATCTGAAGTTATTGGTTATTATACATTATCTGATAGTCTTTATTCCATTCAGATACAAAATGATGATGCTTATAATTCGATGCATGTCACTGCTGGATTGAAACGATGTATTGTGAATGAAGAATCCTCTATGTTATGGAACCGTAGTTTAAGATACATCTCCATTAAGAGAATTAAGAGATTAGTAAATGAAGGGGTACTTAGTACTTTGAATTTTACTAACTTTGAGACTTGCGTGAGTTGCATTAAGTGTAAGCAAACTAACAAGTCTAGAAGGGGTGCCAAGAGGAGTACAAACCTGCTAGGAATCATACATACAGATATTTTTTGTCCAGATATTGATGCAAATAGTCTAAAATACTTTATCATCTTCATAGACGATTATTTGCGATATATGTATCTCTACTTACTTCATTCTAAGGACAAAGCTTTGGATGTCTTTAAAATGTTTATGGCTGAAGTGGAGAATCAATGTGAAAATTTGATTAAAATCGTGAGGTCAGATAGAGGTGGAGAGTACTATGGTAGATACACTCAAAGTGGACAAGCGCCTAGTCTTTTTGCTAAGTTTCTTCAGGAACATGGGATTACTGCCCAGTACACCATACGTAGTTCTCCAGATCAGAATGGTGTGGCAGAAAGAAGAAACAAAACCTTAATGGACATGGTAAGAAGTATGAGGAGTAACATAGAACTTCCTCAATTCCTGTAGACGGTTGTGTATATATTAAATCGAGTTCCAACCAAGGCTATCTCAAAGACACCTTTTGAGTTATTTAAGGGTTGAAAATCGAGTTTAAGGCATATATGCATTCGAGGAAGCCCGTCTGAAGTGAGAATTTATAACCCACAGGAGAAGAAGCTAAACCCAAGGGCCATTAGTGGGTATTACATTGGATATGCTAAAAGTTTTAAGGGCATAGATTCTATTGTCTATCTCAGAGCATTACAATTGTGAAATCAAGAAATGCAAAATTTCTTGAGAATGACTTGATTAGTGGGAATGATCATTTTTAAGACATAGTTTTTGAAAAGGGCCATTAAGGAGCTCAACCCTCTGGTTTAAGTGATAAACTGATTATCATTCACACACCTCAAGTTGAAACGGGTGTTGGACAACCAGTTACTAAAGTTTCACAAGCTGTTAATTCTAATCTAGTAGATCAAGTTGTAAATGAGGAATAACCAGAAATTGTTGAGCAACAGGTTCTTCGTGAGGATGATGATACAACATTGAGGAGATCTACTGGGGTTAGAATGTCAGCAATACCTAATGATTATATAATGTATCTACAAGAGTTAGATTACAACATTTGAGCTGAAAATGATCCTAAAATATTTTCGCAAGCTATGAGTTCTAAGGAATCAGATTTATGGTACAATGTTATGAAGGATGAGATGGATTCTATGGCATCCAATCAAGTCTGGGATCTTATTGAGTTGCCAAATGGTATGAAAACTATTGGACGTACATAGGTACTTAAGACAAAGAAAGACTTACAAGGCAACATTAAGAGACATAAAGCAAGACTTGTTGCCAAAGGGTTCACTCAGAGGGAAGGAATCAACTATACAGAGACATTTTCTCTTGTATCTAAAAAAGATTGTTTTTGTGTAATCATGGCATTATTAGCTCATTTTGATTTTGAGTTACATCAAATGAATGTGAAAATTGGGTTCCTTAATGGTAAACTAAAGGAAGATGTTTGTATGAAACAACCTGAAGCATTTAGTCTATAAGCTTAATAAATCTATATATGGATTAAAATAAGCCTCCTAGCAGTGGTACTTAAAATTTCATGAGGTTATCACTTCATTTAGTTTTGAAGAGAATATAATGGATCAATGTTTATACCAAAAGGTCAGCGAGAGTAAGACTTGTTTTCTTGTGTTATACGTGGATGACATTTTACTTGCAACTAATGATAATGGTTTGCTATATGAGGTAAAACAATTTCTCTCAAAGAACTTTGATATGAAAGATATGAGTGAGGAATCTTAAGTCAATGGCATCAAGATCCATAGAGAAAGATCTCAAGACATTTTGGGTTTGTCTCAAGAGACCTATATTAACAAATTTTTATAGAGATTTCGGATGAAAGATTATACACCAAGTATAGCACTCGTAGTGAAGGGTGATAAATTCAGTTTGAATCAATGCTCGAAGAATGGTTTTGAACAGGAACACATGAACAACATTCCATATGTTTTAGTTGTTAGATGCCTTATGTATACTCAAGTCTACACTCGACCTGACATTGCATATGCAGTTGGAATGTTAGGTAGATATCAGAGTAATACAGGTGTTGACCACTAGAAAATTGCAAAGAAGGTCATGAGATATCTTCAGGGCACAAAAGACTGCATGCTTATGTACAGGCAAACTGTGAACCTGGAAGTAGTTGGATTCTCCAATTCAGACTTTGCTGGCTGCATTGATTCAAGGAAATCAACATCTGGTTATATTTTCATGCTAGCTGGTGGAGCTATATCTTAGAAAAGTGCCAAGCAGACTTTGATTGCTATTTCCACTATAGAGGTTGAGTTCATATCATGTTTTGAGGCCACCTCGGATGGTGTATGGTTGAAGAGTTTCATATCTATACTTAGAGTTGTTGATTCAATTTTTAAGTCATTAAGGTTTTATTGCGACAACTTAGCTTCAGTCTTTATGGCTAAAAATAACATTAGTGGAATTCGAAGTAAGCATATCGACATTAAGCATTTAGCCATAAGAGAACGTGTTAAGGAAAGGAAAGTTGTCATAGAGCACATTAGCACTGATTTGATGATTGTGGATCCTTTAACTAAAGGCATGCCACCTAAGCAGTTTAAGGATCACGTAGTACAAATAGGACTTGGTTCCATAATGTGAGTTTTGTTGTACATTTGTTACTTCAATGGAACTCTTATTTAATTTGATATTTTCTCTTATGTTTTTGTGTACACATATATTTGATTAGTTTTGAGAATATCAACTAATTTGGACCTAGAATAAACATATGGTTTATTCATTAAGTTTAAGGGCTAGTAATGAGAAATTTTATATATGTAATACATGGAAGATAATACTCACTATAAGAGGATCTATCGCCATGATTCATATATTTGGTTTCTTGTTACTTTTGGTGTTGGGTTAAATGGACCAAGTGGGATAATGTAAGTTTTTTTTTAAAAAAATCTTCCTATTGTTCCTACTGTTGAGATTATGGTCCATTTAATGCTTAACCCTTCATCATGCACTTGTTAATGCCCATGCTTTTGAGTTTCTTCCTCTGTGATGAGTAGAGGTGATGAAATGATTTAAAAACTGATTTTGGATCCCTATCCTCTAACACACGAAAAGGAATTCACAACACCATCGCATCGTGGAAATAGAGGCTAGAAGATTCAAAATTCAAAGATGTTGTTGGACATCAGTAGAGCAATGGCTGGAGGTACGTTCATTCGGTTATGCTTCCGTTGCTAAATACATAAATAATATGCATGTGTCTTATTTACACGTAAATGTTGTTGTGTTTTGAGATGCATTATAGGCACAAAACTGAGGATTGCAAGGATTTAAAGGAGTTGAGCATTATATTTTAGAAAACATAGGTGAATTCTTATTGCACAAGCTTGTAGAGAAAAAGATACGTGAGTATTGGAGAGGAAGGTCATGCTCGCCAAATATATGGTAAAGATAACCATCACTTAAGTTTCTTAATATTGGCATAATGAATATGGTAATTGATGAGGACCTAAACATGAACATTTTATAGGTTAAGAAAGCTAAAGAGAACCATCCTAATGAAGTTAACATGATAATTTGTTGATGTTGACTTAATAATGTTGCTCAATCTAAATGATGATGACATAGTTATCTTGACTACCATATTGAACTTTAAAGTTAAAAGAATTATCGTTGACAATGGTAGTTCAGTTGATATCATATTTTATAATATGTTCTTAACACTAGGCCTATTGAATACCCAGTTAATAGATGCACATACCACTTGAAGGGGGCAAATGATGGTAAAAGGAAAGATAACAATCCCTTTAAAAGTAGGAATATACCCAATGACTGATTTTCATGTGGTGATGAGGTCCACAATATTTAACGATCATTCTTAGAAGGCCTATTTAGTGTCTTCTCAAGACTATCATATGACCTTGTTTGTTAACCATGGAGTTTCTCACAAAGTATAGGATAGGAGAAATTATAGGGAGTATTAGTATGGCAAGAAAATGTTAGGTGATATCGCTTAAGGGTAGTAAAAAAAATCAACTCCTAATAAGTATACAAGTCGTGGATAACTAAAATCCAAATAAAGAGTAATGAGGGAAACCCCATAAGGAAGTAGTTGACTTTATAGTAATGATCAGGTTCACATATATTTCAAGTTAGAAAAAGCAATAACTTATATAAAAAGAAAGGTCAAGAAACTTATTAATAGGAGACACGAAGACATTTCGTATGAGAACCTTTGGACATGCCTAGGATTGATCCCTTAATGTTCATATAAAGTTTAGATGTCCACCTTAACTCTATTTCTGTTATAGAAGAAAGAGTAAAAAATTTACAACATAGTCGTTTCATCTAATACATAAAATAACCTAAATGGTTTTTCAGTATAGTTTTAATAAAGAATCCAAGTTGGAAAATGAGGATGTTTATTAATTTTACAAATCTGAATAAAGTATGCTCTAGGACAGCTGCTCGCGACTGAAGATCAATCAGCTTATGGATGCTACTTAGCTTCATAAACACATATTTAGGGATGGCAAAATCAGCTCGACCTAATTTTGGCTCTTTTTGAACGAGAACTGGCCAATTATGGTCAACCCAATAGGGTCACAAGCTGACCAAGGGCAGACCATAGTTTGAACCAGCTTATGGTATGACTATTCCTTAAAAAATAACGTTGTTTTTGACTTTTTCTTAAAATATATATATATGACAGGCCGGACCACTGGTAAACCCATCCTGACTTTTCGAGTCTTAGGTAACATGGGTTGGCCAGGCTGGCCCATTGACATCCCTATGCATATTTGATAAGTGTTTTCTCTACTTAAATTTTTTTATTACTAATCATTTAGCCACAACTAAGGATCGTGCCCAATGTTATGAATATCGTACCGGACTCGGTACCGGATTGGGCTCTGGAACGGAACGGTACCGGTATCGGATACCGTTTTGGGATATTTTTTAAATTTATAAAATAGTCCCTAAACTTTTTAAAAATTGCAAAATAGTCCATATTGATATATTATAC
>JANIHY010000004.1:55114912-55137323 GCA_027479065.1 Erythroxylum brevipes | reverse complement strand
ATGATTGAACTCCTAATTTATTGAAATGGCTAATATAAGATTATAAAAATGATTGTTATATATGGAATTATTTTATTCTTTTTTGTTCTTGGTCTACTTGATTTGAATTACCTTGAAATTCTCTTAAATTGTACTTGATTCTTTATTTTTATCCTTTAAATAAAACATCTAAGACACAAGAATGTTATATCTTTGTATTATATTAAGGAAAATCATTCATTGATATATTTAATAAACTATTAAACAAAACTAAAAAGTATAAAATTGTAATATTAAAAACAATTAATTTAAACTTTTCAATATTTTTAAATAAAGATTGATTAAGTATCAATATTTAAAAAATCAATTAAATAAGAAATATAAACATATTTTCTACTTTTATTAAATAAAAATAAAATTTTAATGGAAATTACTAGAAGAAAGATAAATGAAATGAAGTATTTGGTAGATATTATAACAATAATAAATGAAGAATATTAAGAATCAAAAACAAAACCAAATGTTTGGATTTTAAAATTCTAAGAACCATTTTTTATTTTAGAAAAGAATTGATTTAATTTTTTTTTCAATGGTTTATGTTAGGTTGAATTGTTCCAGTGGTTTATGCTTAGGGACATTGACTCCTTTAATTTTTCTTATTTTGTTAGACACGTCTTCAAAGTTTTGCCGTCGTTACACTAACATACCTATCGTTCTTCATCAAGTAATTAAAATTAATAACTCATGCTTTTCAATATCCTTTTCATTTGTAAACATTTTTCAAATATTTTTTCTATAAAGATCCACCAACTAGAAACTTGCTTGTTCTTTTTAACATGCTAACATATATCTAACCCTTTAACAATTTTAAGCAAAGAAATTCGCTCATTCTCAATCCAAGCCCTCTAAGGGTATTCTGTGTACATATGAAGTCCATTATTTTATTAATACTCTAGACCCATCACATATCAAAGGAATTCACACTGCATACTTTTCAGTTTACTTTATAAATTGCTATGAATCTCATTCCTAATTCAAATTTTAAGTTCATTCTTTTCCTTCATACTAGTTCGATGCTTTCCTCTTTATTACTTTCAAATGTAAGCATATCATCTTTATAATCCTCATACTCACTTTGAACACTCATATAATGATACTAGTTTAGTTCTACAACTCCTAATGCATTTCATCGAACACCTTGAGGTCAAAACCATCTCAACCCTATCTACACACAAATCTTTAAATTCTTTCCATTCAGTACATCCACAACAATCACACAACACCAATCAAACCTAAATTAACAAATGAAATGCATTAAATCAGTCCAAATCTACGTCAAATCCACCGCAACCCACAAAACCCATGCTTTACCTTCGGATTGTCCAGAGGAGAGAGGGAGCAGCACGTTGCCAGAGAAGACGGAAGGAGAAGGTCGTCGGAGATGGGGTAGGCTGGTCGGACGTCCACTGTCGCTCAACGTCGCCGGAGGAGATGAGAGAAAGAGAAAAGGAGAGTCGGGGAAGGAGAGAAGAAAGACGACTGCACAGGGGATTTAATTTTATTTTAGCGACGGAATGATCTGTCGGTATAATTAAAAAAACCGTCGCAGGATTAAACCTCCTAACCTAGTTTCCCGACAGCTTATTTCCGTCGGTGAAAATTCTCTCGCCGACAAATTTTCAGACAGAATTTTAATTCCGTCCCTATTTACAGACAGTAACGTATTCATCGGCATATTTTCGCCGCTATAACTCCCCGCCAAATTTTCTCTCCACCGTTGGCAACGGATTTCTGTACCGTCGCAACTTTTCTTTCCTTGACCGACGGATTTGGGAGTACCGTCGCAAATCACATACGATATACATTCCGTCGGTATATTTTCGTCGCTATTTAACAATTTCCTTATAGTGAATATAAATGTAATAGTCAATATGAATGGTACCAAATCTATAAAGGATGTACAAATTCTAGTTGGCACAATTGTTAGTGTTCCTTTCCAAGGATGCCGACCATTACTTGCTTATTTTTTTTAATCTCGAGAAAACCTAAAGATTTCTAATAAGATAATGAGTGTAAGCAATAATTTAAATAAATGAAGATATAACACATCTTCTGTTGTATACTCATGTTATAACTAAAAGCTTATATCTATGCATTTGTCATATAGCATGAGTGAGTTATAGTGTTGCACTTGTTAGGAACAAGACATCAAACAAAGGCATATGTTACTATGTTGGCAAAATCTTACAGGGACAAGAGATGTGATACATCTGTTTGAAAGGGCAACCTAAGCAGCAATAGTTTTAACATGAAATTTCTGACCTTACTTCCAGGCCGATATCATGAACATGATGGCAAACCTACCTCTGTGAAAAATGCTTCATAAACTTGACATCAGGCAAATCGGTCAAATGGTTAGTAGTTTTGATCGAGTTTGACATAAAATATTTATCTAGGGTTGCACTCAACTTACAGCTGATTCTTGATTTTCTCATCGAATGCATATCAAATGTAGCTAGAAAGGGCCAGAAACTGAATTCTTATATTTGGTTAACTTACGTAGACGGATCATTAACAAATAAAGGGAGTGGCATAGGTCTATTTGTCAAGGGGCCCTATAATCTGGGAATCAAATACAAGAAGATACATAGAGTTCATAACATCAAATAATGAGGTTGAGTAAAAGGCCTTATTATATAGGGTAAGGCTAGTAACTCATCTACAACTATAGTCCATCGTTTCTCGATCTGGTTTATAGCCGGTGGTAAGTCAAGTCAGAGGATAATATGAGGTTAAGGAGGAAATGATGAGAAGATATGATTCCAAATATTTGTTGTAGATCACACATATAATTAAAATACATGTCAAGCTAATACCAAGTGAACAACGGCTTGGTCGATGTAACTAACAACTCTTATTTTATAAGGTTTAAAAAAAGTTGAGCATGTAAGAGAACATGGGTCGAGGAGATGCATTTAATCTGTGGACAATGACTAGATCATCGACAGGAGAGTCCTGCTTTAGTTTAATGTTTGGAGTTAAGGTACTTGTCCCCTTTGAATTGGAGATGACTAGCCTCCGAGAGTAAGAGTGTTTTCAACAGAGCTCATCAATGACAAGAAATTAAAAGCAAACCTAGATTTAATCAACGAAAAGTAACCAAAGCTAGTTTAAATAATGAATCCTTCCAGCAAAGATTAAGACTTTATATCAGTAAAAAATAAGAGCATAAGACTAAAAGGAAGGAGATTTGGTGTTGAGGGATCTATAACAAAATGGAAGTTAGCACCAAACTAGACAAGACCAATCCTAATCATAAAATACTTTAGATCTGGCATCTACAACATAATATATGTTAGCGGAACAAAGACCCTAGAACTTGGAATGGAATCCATTTATGTCCCATGCTATCAATAAAGCTTGGGTTGCAAACATGATGACTTATTTATATATTGCTTCATGAATCACCAAAAGACAGGATACAACACTGTGCTAATAGCTCTACACCTTAAGCACACGAACCAACTGTCTAAGACACAACACCATGCCAACTACTGTGCAACTTCATCTTAAAGGCACGAACCAAGTGTCACACAAGCAAGACGCAATATTGTGTTAATAGTTGCATACCTTCTTCCCAAAGAAGCGAGCCAAGTTTTGTGCCAACATTGTGCTAATAATTTCACACTTTCTTCTCAAAGACGGGAACCAAGTGTCATACAAATAAGATGCAACGTTGTGCTAACAAGATGTAGCCCTATGTTAACAGCTTCGCATTTTCATCGCAAAGACGCAGATATGACGTAGTGCTATGCTTACAATTGTGCACCCAAAAAAAAAGAAAATAATGATTTATCACAAGCACAAACAATACATCATACCACATGTTATTCAACCGTGTTACTAAAAAATGAATTCAAATATTCTGTCTAATGTGACTCTAACTCTGTCCAATCGAGATATTTTATTGTTTCTTCTTAAATTTTGCAGACTCTTTTACTCTTCCAAATTTCGTGTCTTGTCAACCAAGCCGACCTCAGCCAACGTCGTCTTCCTCTTCATCCTCGTTTCAACACTAAAGAAGGAACTCTATCATCATCTCGTCTCTTTTCGCCACCTTCCTACACTTTGTAATACCCAAATTTTCTAATCTCAACTACATCAAATTATGTGACTTTTACGAAAGATTACATTATTGAGCTAAACAAATTGAGTGATGAATACATTCTGTGATATTGCTTTTTGTCATTTTATCACAAAATTAGGAATGACATGAAGCATTAGCAGTGATTTAGAAAAAGTTGATATTATAAATTTATAAGTGTTCTCAAGGTTGTAACTGAGAACAATGTTCTCTGGATTTCCTTCATATAACAACCTAAGTAAAATTATTCTAGTGACATAAATGTTCACTTTACCTAGGTAATTGTAATCTCTTGATTTCATAATATAGTGTAGCTTTTTTCTTTTGCTTTTCAATATCATTTCTTGTCCCCACAAATGTGTATCAAATTTCATTCTTCCTGATTGTATCAAATTTCTTGCACTTGTACGGTCGTGCAAGTTAAGTTACAACCGTGACTTTTCTTCGCCTCTATCCTTTATTCTAAAATTAATTTGTTGGAGGAGAAGAACTAGGGTATGACAAATTGAAAGGCTTAAATAGGCAAATAAGGGAAGTATATCTTTTATACGATCATCTCTTAATCTTCTAAAGATGGTGTGATACAATTTTGCCTTCATTTTGTAGTTGTAGCTTCAAAAATGTTGATGGGTTAAATTTGTGGGCGTAACTGTTTTGTAGGTTCACTCTATAATTGAAGTAAATTGTAGCGGTTTAGTTCAACAAGAAAAGTGAATGTTTGATATTCTCATTTTTTCAAGCAAATAGATGCATATTTCTGCAATTTTCCCTGTGTAGAATTTGATATTTGCTTTAATTAATAATTTTTTAATTAGCTTAGAAAGGTTCTTTTCTCATATGTATCCTAACTTTAGCAGCCAGCTTCCTTTTGCTGCATTTTAAGAAATCAATAAGCACCTAGTAATGTCTACATCTTATGAACAAGCGCCTACTAATGCAAATAATTTTACAATACGTTTAGTAAATATGGATGATTTTTGTTTGTTTTTTTTTTCACATCTTTTATGTGCTCCTGGTTATTTTGTTGGAATAGCCTCCATATAAAGTCTGTAGTAGCTGATAGTGTCAACTTGCTGTAATCATCACTGATCTCTCTATTGAAGTGGTGTCAACCAACAGTTGTGGTTGCGTTGTTGGTGACCAAGTAGTCCATTGCATGGAGGCCTTGAAGCGTTGCTAGAGTTACTAACAAGTTGAAGACAAAGGTAGATGGATATCATAAGTATCACTTCACATCAATTGTAAGAGCAAGCTTCAGAATGCAAGGTTGCTAGATATTTTAGTCAATAAATAGCTAATTAGGAAACTATAAGTCAAGTGTGAATGACAATTAGTTGTGAAATAATTAGTTCGGTTGAATGAATTCTTGTCAGATTTGATTTCTTTTTTAGGTTAATTATTTGAAAGGAAAAATATTTTGGTTGAATGAATTCTAGTTGAGTATGATTTCTTTTCGAGGTTAATGTCAAAAGGGACACTTATTTTGGTTAAATCCATTGTTTATATTATAAATGTAATTTATGGATTATGAACCTTGTTGTATTGCTAATGAAGCTAGAAAAGTGCTTGTTGCATGTCTAATGAATGAAGGGTGGTTATAAATTATGACATGTTAACTTATGCTTTGTTATTCTTTGAAATAGATTATATTAATATATTATATGAACTATTTGTTTTTAATTTGTAAATGTGATGAAAGTAGGCCTAATAAACGAATAATAGTTATGGATGTGAACTATTAGGCCATAGTTAAGATTTTGTTCTCACTTCCTATTTGTTACTATTTGTTAACTCCTACTTTGTTGTTCTCTTAATTTATATGGTGAATAGTATCTATTGTCCATTAACATGATCGGGTGTGAACAAAGGTTGTTATCCGTTGATGCATAATAATAAGTATTTCTTTCACATCTTTATTTACACATATTTTTAATGTATTTTGCACTTAATTTAAGGACATATTATCTCAATAATTGTTAGTATTTTTATTCAAAGAATGGTATTACCATAAAATTGAAATCACCAGGTTACTAATTACAGTATTTGGAGACCAATCATTAACCAAAATACTAAATGAAATATTTTCTTAATTTCAAAAATAATATCTTTCATTAACTTGACTTTATTATACAAAGTCAATTGGAAAAGACAATAAATTAGACAGAATAATTCTACCAAGCATTACAAGTTTTAAATTAACGGAGATTACATTCTATATTTTTGTGATAACAAAACCTAATTATCTCTAATGAATTTATTTCTTATGAAAGCAATAGTGGTTATGCACAAATCAAGATCTCATGAAGTCACTAGAGAAAAGTTGAAGTTCAACTTATTCATTTGAAGATTAAAATCAAGACCAAGAAAGAAAAAGCATAACAACGTTATAAATGAATATGTAATGTTTATTATACATCCTAGTTAATCACTTTGATATTTTAAAGGCTTTTTATACATAAACACATCATTATTTTAGCTCATTGCATAAGTCTTTTTAGTCATTAAAAAGAATTAAGGCTTTGATTTTAAAGAAAATCCTCTTGATCCTTAAAACATACATTTGGGTACACTTAAAAAAGTGTTTAACTCAATTCTGCATTAGAAAGATTAAGTTTACACATTTAAAGATGTTAGAATCATGATTTTAGGTGTATTGGTCAACTTATATAGGTTAATGGTAGAAAAATATAAGTTAAAGTTGTTAAAACTTGTGTACCAAGAGTTCGTCACAATATTGATTATGCATTGGTCAACCAATGTGTTATAATCAACCAATGTTCCAACAGTTTGTACATCTATCAACCACATATTGATCAACCAGTGCAATCTTTATCAAGAGTAACATTGGTCAACTAATGTGTTATAATCGACCAATGTTCTAACAATTTGTACATTGGTCAACCGCATATTGATCAATCATTACACTAGTAATTGATAATGACAAGTTTTTATTTTTAACAACTAGTTTGATCCCCAAACCCAATAAGGTCTTCTGAATTTGTAAATTCTTTTGTGAGTATGGCTACTCTTCTTCTTAGAGAAAGATTGTAAAAAGAGCTACTTTTTACTCATGAAAAATAAATTATTACAAGAAGGTTCCTCTTCACTTTGTTGAAAAATAGACTTATTGGAATTTTTAAGAAATGTCTTGAAGAGTGGATGTAGGCAAGATTGGTTTTTGAAACTACTATAAATCAAATTTCCTTTCTTTTACTCCTACACTCTTCAAATTATTGTTTGATTATGCTATTGATTAATATTAAGTTACTTTTATCATAAATTAGTTTTCCTTTTTTTTACTCCTACACTCTTCAAATTATTGTTTAATTATGTTATTAATTGATATTAAGTTACTTTTTTCATAAATTGATAATCTTAGGAGGGACGTGTGCCCGTGACTAGGGAGGGACTCACGACACACCCCTGGCCCTCCCTAATCATGGGTGTCAGTCCTAGGGAGGGTCACATACTCTAGAGAAGGAGTTATGGCACGTCCCTGACCCTCCCTAGTCATAGGTGTGAGTCCTAGGGATGGTCACATATCCTTTAAATAAACCATCTCTATTAAACTCATTTATCTTCCTCTTTTTATTTTCCTTTGCTTTTTCTCCACCCGCAATCGTCACTTCTCACCCAATCTTCACCCATAGTCACATGCCCTCAGACCTAGACCCAGGCAGTCGCAACGCACTGCAGCACACCCCTCACTAACGCATGCCCGTGCAGTACACACCCATGCCTACCTTGGCCAGCACACAACCGTACCACCATTTTCGCCACTCCAGTTAACTCCACAAGCCCGTGTGTCCACCAAACCAACCTAGTAGGAGAACAAACGTTGCCTCTACCTACGCAACCCGTTATACCTCCAAAAATGAAACAACCCAAAGTTGCCACATTTCTACCACAAGAGACGAATTCAGGTATTTCGTGCCTCAACTTTTAAAGTAGAAAGCACTAGTAAAGGAACCCCTTTCTTAACAATCATAAAATTATTCCAAATAGATTTTTAGATTCTAAAGCATTTATTGAATTAGGAATATTTGATCGAGTTCACGAGTTGCCTTGAAATATAGGCTGGGAACAATTTTCTTAATTTAGGAAATTTTCAAATGTAGAATTAACGTTAGAGTTTCTGAGTACTTTAGAATTAGTTCGTCAAACTAACGATAGGGACCCTACGTTAAGTCTTAAATTTTGATTAATGAATGCATATCATGCTATCACTTTAAAAGTACTCAATGCTATTTTTGGCTTTTCGAATAGTGTTTTATATGAATATCCTGATGATTTTGTGGCTAGCGAATTTTGGTCCCAACTGACCAATTATAAGAAAGTTTCTTCACCCAGTCGATCTAAATCACCTGCCATCGTAGACCCTGCCCTTCGCTATCTCCATCGATTTTTAACTTTTACACTATTCAGTAGAGGAGATAGCAATGGGGTAGTTTTTAAAACTAAATTATTTATTTTGTGATGTATGGTACATGTCAGGCCCTTTAATGCTGGTAGTTAGTTAAGTCTACGCTCAATCTAATGCGGGTAAAATAGTAGTTGGGGCATTGTGATCTAAATTGCAGAACATCTTGTCTTGATAATCGAGAGAACACCCATACAACTAGTTTCAGGAAACTCGACTTTTGACTTGAAATCTTTGGTGTCGATGAAGGTTATCAAGAGCAAAGAAATTGCTATGTTCTTATCCATAATGAAACGGGGGAAGCTTTGAGTAGCAAGCGAGATCAAGTTGCGAAAATGGAAGATGTGTAAGAAGATGATGTTCTACCGCCCCAACATATGCATCAAACTTCTTCAACTACTTCTTTGGAGTATCAATCACTGATAAATCAATTGATAGCATTTGAACGATGAACAAATGACAGGCTTCACAACATTGAAGCTAGCGTGGCAAAGATCTGAACCTTCATAGCTAATTTGAATGCTTGCTTTGGACAACCTCCACCCCTATCTTAGTATCGTATTTCTATCCTTTCCCTTTCTATTGGTTGTTGTTTTAATTTCTTTTCGTTTTCATCTTTGTCTTTGCTTTCATTCTTTTTCCTCTTAGATCCATCTTTGATTTTCTTATCACATCGAGGGCAAAGTGATGTTCAAGTGTTACAGGAGTAATAGTTTAGAAAAAAAGAAAAAAATGATTATTTGTGTCTTGTGTATTTTTTTTCCCATTTAGTAGTTAGAGATACATAATTATTAAATGAACTCAATCTGGATTAGAGATGCATAATATGAGTGAATGAGTATACTTGCATGCTTAAACTAATTGAATTGGATTTCGGTTAAAAGGAAATTAGTTTGTTGTGATAGATGAATGACACCTTTCATTTGGTAAGATTTTGAACCTTTTTGAAATATTAAACATCAAATTCTATAATTCTTTGTCAAGAGTGTTCTTTCATGATTAAGGAACTCCAGAACTTGCTTACAATACTAGTTGAGATCACAGAATCTTATGCAAATATTGAAATGATGAAGGCAAATAAGATTTAGTCCTTTTGTTTAAAAGGTCACCATAATGCTACCTCTAGTAAACCCCCTTTGAGTTTAACATGACTCCTTTTTTTTTCTTTAAACCCAAATATAACCCTTGACTTTGATTATTTATCATCTTTGTTACACCTACCATAAGGCAAGTTGAGCATTTGAACGAGTAAAATGGGTTTAGGGAATAAGTGTAGGGAATCATAACGTATAGTTCACTATTGTATTAGGGATGGGTATGATTGTGGAGATTTTCACTTCTTTATATTTCTCTTCTCTTGATTTCCTTGTTTTAGAATCATAAATAAAAGAAATAAATAAATGAAATATATAGTAAAAATAAGAAAAATGTAAAAAAAAGAGAGAAAAAGAGGAAAAATAGAAAAGGAAAGGAAAGAAGAGAAGATGACCAGAAAATGAAAAGAAGAGGAGAGAAAAGTAAAAATGGAAAGTGTTAACTTTGTTAAACAAGAGAGAAAAATTGAGTGTTTTATGATCATTCTTTTGTATTATTTTAAATGCTCAATTTGTGTTGTAGTTTTAAACTATAATTTTCCTTTTTCTTACCTTTAACTTGACCCTATTACAACCTAAATAAAGACTTTTGGATTGATGCTTGTGCTTGATATGAGTGGTGGAGATTAGATTGGTAAGTAAGCTTATGGTAGATGCCTTACATGAAATGAACGATGAGTGAATACTTATCCTACCTTTAAATGCTTGAGAGGATGAAGAATAGAGTGTGTATCTATCGCACTTGTTTAATGATTCTTTGAATTGAAGTACTTAGCTAAATATACAAAGAATAGCTTGTTCATAAAGTATTATGAATTTCAAATTCTTAGGTTATGTTTATTGAAATGATTTTTGATATCTTTTACTATTATTTGAGAAAATTGTTGTCTACATTATTTATTTTTATAGTCTAGTATTGTTTGTTTTGCTTTAGTAAAAGCGAGAGAAATTTGGGAAAATTATTGTTCATATTATTTATTTTTATAGTGTAGTGTTATTTGTTTTGCTTGAGTAAAAGCAAAGGAAATGTTAGAAAATTTGTTAATTACATTATTTTGTTTTATATTTAGTATTGTTTGTTTTGTTTAAGTAAAAGCGGCGGAAATGTTGTGTTGAATTGATTGTAGTTATGTTCATATGCTGAAATTGGTTGCCATTTGAATAAATATAAATTGAGTGAAATCGGGTGGAAGTTGAATGAATGTTGATTGGATTAATTTGTGAATGTGGCGTTAAATTAAACATTTTGAACCCACCTACACGGTTAGTCACAGCCATGACTTAATGCACAACTGTGCAAGTTAAGTCACGACTATTACTAAAAACAAATTAACCTCAAAATCCCATAATAATAATAAACACATTAACATATAACAACATTAAATGAATAACCCTCTTCCTACTAACAATAAGATTCGCAGTTTGAGCTAAAATTGCATCAAAATTTGACTCCTCTTTTACAAATACAAAACTTTTCACCAATGCATGGAAGAGAACAACCACAGTTCTCGTTGCAAATACTAACTCCCAAATTGTTTGGTTTGATTCCAACTCCCAAATTGTCAAAACCAAATGTTTGTTATACCTATCAATCAAAATGCATTGAACTAATTAATACAATTATTAAATGAAATGCAATTATTAATAAAATGTACCATTAAAATGAAATGCAATAATTGAAATTAAGAAGAAAAAAAGTAAAAAAAAATTACCATTAGTAAATCAGTCATATGCATTGATGGTGGGATAATATCAGTAAAACTTTATTTACTTATTTCTGCATCAATAACCTAAAATGATAAATCATTAGAAGATTAATAACATATTACAAAAAGAAAATATTATAAATAATACTTGAGAATTTGTTCCAGAATGATGATGAGTGTAAACCATACTTGTGTTACCCATAGAAACACCAATTGGTTGCACTTTGTATGTGTCGTAACTGAGTGGTATATAAATAGAAAATTGAAATCATTAAATGATTATTAGCATATACCCAAAAGACAATATTACAAATAGAACATGAGAATGTGCTCTAGAGTCTCCACTCATTCTCTAATGAGTGAAAATCATACTTGTAAAATCCATCGAAACAACAAGTGGTTGCATTTTCTATTTGTCATAACAAAAAAGGGAAAAATTGTTCAAAACAAGTAAAACAAAACACGGGAAATTTTTAATTACTGTAAATTAACCTAATCTTGATGTAATATGGGATGTTGTATGGTGGACATGATACAGGTATATGGAGAATTTTTTTCAAAATCCTGAATAGAATATTTAAACCAAAAAATACTTAAAATTATCATAATATAAAATATATACATTAAAGGTTTGAAAACATGAAATTAGCAAAAATATAACCTGAGTATTGGAAAGGGGTATGGGTGTTGAATCTGCCATATTTGCTAAAGTCTTGCATTCTTTAACATAGTTTTTTTTTCTTGAACTTTTCTCTAATCAACCCTTCAATCTCTTATTTTTAAGTAGGTTTTGTCTTTATTTTGACACCTCTAATCTTATTCCTTTCATCAAAATTAATGTTAGGTTGATTGAACATATTCACTTTAGGATTTGACCATTAGTTGACTCATCATCTTATGATATTAGGTTCTCTTCATCAACTAATTCTTCACCTTGCAATATCTCATCAACCATCTTCAATATGTTGAGAAGGCGATTTTCACAATTTTACAAGTATCTTCTCCTCTCTGGTGCTCTTGTAACCAATTGCATGCTTAATATACACAATTTTTTATACCTTATACTTGACAACATTTTACGATCCAATTCACTTTCATTGATCGTGAAGTTTTTACTATTAAGGTAACATGTTTTTGCTTTTCGTGTCCTTCTTTTCAAAATATACTAATTCAGTATTCTCAAAATATTTTTCAAGTTAAAAACCTTCAAAACATGAGAACATAAAATGCCATCAAATTCAAACTTCTGACAACTACAATGGACTTTATCATTTGATGAATCATAAGTAACCATATTAGAGTATCTCTTCCCTATAAGAGTGATCTCATATTTTATCATGAGAATGATTCCATTGATCTTGAAAACATTTAATACTTTTGGTATGTAGACACTAGCTACATGCTTTAAAATTTGAACAGGTGCTGACAATGCTGGAATGCGTACATTACTTCTAAAATTAGCTTTTAACTCATAAATCGATAATCATCAATAAGCCTCTAGAAGTGATTAAAAAGTTATAAAAAATTATGCTGATAACTCACGTACCTTTTTATAATGTTATTCATGCTCTTACTTCCTTTGGTGGTGGTCATGTCTGCACAAAACATTTTGAGTCCATAAACCAAAGCTCATTTTTCCTTTACATGAAGCATACATTTCAACCAGTCATTATCTTAAAGTTCATATTTTTGCAGCATCTCATTCCATGCATTGAAAAATTCTTCTTCTTCTTCAAAGTCATATATGTATGAGCTAAAATCCCAAAAAAATTCTTTAAATTGAGAAAAAACACCACTCAAATGGATTGCGGCATTTTGATAAATGTGCCAGATACAAAGTTGATGATGAGTTTTAGGCCATCTTGAAGTTAATGCCTTTGCCATAGTCGCATCCTGATTAATAAGAATAATTGTATGTTTTTCTCAAACATGGCTCTAGTTCACACATACAAACAAAGTAAGTGGACAACCCTCACCATTTTTCTTGTAAATAGTATCGAAGCAAACAACATCACCAAAGTCTAAGTAATCATTCCTCATCTTTGTGTCTGACCAAAATATATTAGTTATCAAATAATCTTCATCCACTTGAATGACATAAAAGAAATTAGGATCTTAAAATTACATTTTACACAAATATTCTAACACATCACTTGTATATCCCTTTTTCATATCTCTTGTTCTTTTGGATCTTAAATAATTCTTTTTATCCTCTGGAATAAAGCCAAGATTATTTCTCCTGCCTACTTGTCTCACCATAAGATCATGGGATGGTTTTGTTGGAATTTCCACATCATTAGCCATTTGAATTTGCATTGCTACTACAGAAGATATATTTTTGTGGCTTCTATGCAAATGTGATTTGTTAAGACTTGAAAGATAGTGATTGTGTCCTTGACAAATTGAATCACTTGAAATTTTCCAATTTTCACACTATTTACTTTCATTCTTGCCTCACAACCAAATTTTATTTCTGAATGTGGAGCTCTTACATACACACCTCTTTTATTAGGCATCCTTTTACCTTCAACACTACAACAACAAAGCTTGCAAATCAATTTACTATATTTATCTTTATGACTTTTGTTCCTTCTTATTCCAAAATCGGAATGTTTGGCATACATTAAATAAAATTGATAAGCTTGTTCTTCCTTCTTAAACTCCTTGCCAATTTTCGATATTAACTCTCTTGGAATAGATGAGTGAACTTTGTTCAAATTCTCCTCATAATTCAAATGCATCAAATTAGTTGAATTCATATTACTACTCTCATTGCCAATGCCAACATCATTCTTATGCTACTCCTTCTCAAGTTCATATTCTAATCGACAGCATGGAGTATATCTACCTTCCATTTCTACACCTGTCAAATTCACAAACAAAGTATCATTATTACTTTGTTTTCAGATAAAATTATTAATATAACAAAAAAGGAGTGTTTACAAACTACTGGGAGGTATTTTAGTTTGCTCTGCATACCTTATTTAATTCCTATAACAGAAAAAGTGATTGGAGAATGAAAGGTTTCACGTTGTGCAGTTATATGTTCTCATCTTCTCTCTAACATGCACCTGAACAAATTCGTAAATTCTTCCCAGTAAATGAATAATATGCTTTAGAAGGCCTTGTACCAAACATAAGTCAATATTATTACAAGTAAACTTGGAATAAAATGTTTATATTTCAAATTAACTAATCTGCAATGTTAAGCAACTCTACTTTTACAATATACATTAATTATCACTCACATAGATATATAAACAGAAACAAAAGAAGTTAGAAAGGAACGACGTCCATGCGTCAAAACAATCAAAATATCTTCAAAACTTACCTTTAAATAAAACATAAAGACTATCTTGATTTTAAGAACCACCATAGGAAATCAGTAAAGTAGTTTATATCTCTCCACATTAAAATTAATTATAAAAGTAAATTAACAAAATGATGTCTTCCAAGACACAAATGGATCAGCAACATAGTCATATTATAGAGACTTCAAAACAGGAAGGCATCAAAGGGGCCATTAACGAAAATTTGGTTTCGGGTCTACTGAGTCATTCCCTCAAGAATTATTTAGAGGTAGAGATACAGAGAGAGGGAATGATAATAAAAAATAAGAAAATCTATAAATGAAAAAACAAACAAAACTTACATGAGAAGATATTTCAAATTCGTCAAAATCTTATCTTTCTTTCCCCGTCACTGATGTGTTTCTTAAAGTGATAATAGATTCTTCGCAGTCCTATTTTTTGGAAATATTTCAAATCATCTTGATACTTATCTCCTACTTCTTTACTCCACCAAATGTAAGAACAAAGTTATTTTGCTTTGTGAGAAAGAAAAAAAAAACTTTGAAAGATATGAAAATCGAACATCAAACAAGTGCAGAAATAAATTAGATTGGCAGAAAATCTTAGTTAGAGATTACTTTGGAAATGACACACAGAAGCCATTTTGTATTTTTATGAATAATACAATTATCGTTTACAATCATCATCGTTATGGTACTCTTGTAATATTTGTAATGAATATATCAACATTATATTTTTATAATTTGCTATTAATACAATAATAATTTGAATTTTCACTTTAAGTAATTTATGCAGACATAAATAAACAAAGTTTTACTACTAATATCCACTCTTTTTTACATTTATTTCTTATTTTCAATTATTGCATTTGATGTTAACGTTACAGTATACTAATAATTGTATTAATTAATAAAAAATACATTCTTGATTGATAGGCACAACAATCATTTTATTTTGATAATTTGAGAGTCAATGTTTGTAACGAGAAGTGTGGTTGTTCTTATTTCTGAATGTTTTGTAGCAAAGAGGAAAATTATAGGTTAGTGAGTTGCTTCAGGTGATTATAATAAATGATAGTTTTTCGATTGTACATAACAAATCCAATCAGTATATAGTATTGTATTCATAAGCCCTCTGGCCCTTTGGTTGTGACTTAACTCAAGCAAGTCACGACTGTGACTTGATTGCACGACCTCGTGATTTTACTTGCACGGATGTGCAAGCTCTCAAAATCAAAATCAGAAGAAGAATTACAGTTGATGATGAAATTTGATACACGTTTATATATAAACTGAGGTAGTGGATACAACAAATGATATTGAAAAGCAAAAAAAAAAAAGCTACACTATATTATGAAATTAAGAGATTAGCAAAGCAAACATCCATGTTGTTAGAAGAATTTAGGTTATTATATGGAGAAAATCCAAGGACTATTTTTCTCAATGATGACCTCGAGATAATAGGGCATTGGTGTTTTTTGAAAATCACTGCTAATGCTTCATCATCATTCCTGGTCCCCTTTCTTTTAATAGCTCCAATTTAAGAATTTCAATTTTATTTTAAATGAATACTCTTTATCTCCGTCATCCGTGAATTTTCTCTATCATTCTATGATCCCTAATTATGTGATAGAATAAAAGAAGGCAATATCATATAATGTATTCATCACTCAATTTATTTAGCTCAATAATGTGATCGTCCATAAAAGTTACACAATTTGATGTGGCTGAGATTCGAGGGTATTACAAGGTGCGATGAGAGATCAGACATTAAGACGAGTTCTTGCTTTAGTGTTGAAAATTTTTTGTTTTGTGAGAATGAAGATGAAGAGGAGGAGGACGTAGGATAGTAAGAGGAATTTTTTCTTTAGTGTTGAGAAGAAGGAGAATGTGTGAAAATATTTAGTTTTGTGAAAACAAAGATGAAGAGAAGGACAACGTTGGCTAGTGTCAGCTTGGCTGATAAACCACGAAATTTAGAAGAGTAAAAGAGTTTGTAAAATTTAAGAAGAAACAACAACGTATTTCGATTAGACAAAATAACGTTAGACAGAAGATCTCAACTCTACAGAAATATCCATGCAAGTTCAACATAAATAAAGTGCACACTTGTTTATGAAATGAAGGTTACATTTTTATTATGGGTAAAATACATGATCTCTAATTACAACCACAAAGAAAATATTTAAAGAAAAAACAATCATAGAGGGAGAAAATCTTACCTTAGAGGTAGCCTCATCATCACCTAGGGAAGCCTATGAACTGATCATAGATCGACTTGTCTTCAACAACCCCTAGCCAACTTCCCCCTCAACTGGGACATCTAGATATTCATACTTGTCATCTACAACCCTGAAGAAAAATATCCAGAGGAATTTTAACGTCACACATGTCTACTAAACAACCAAATCTTAATGGAGCTGTGTCTTCCTTCAAGACTTAGAGAGGTACATGATAATCCTTTTCATACTTCAGCTGTCAGCCCAACTCATGAAGACAACTCACGCCTTGTAACAACCATCAGAACGTCTCAGCCCCCTATATTATGTTGCTCATATCTTGTCTTCCTCTAAAGACGACAATGAATCCACGTATACATCTCAATTTATAATCTTTACTTATATAAAAGAGTTCAGCATCCCACTCACTCGAATGCATATCTCGAAGCCTGAGCTAACTTTGTCGTTAGTGCTTTGTGAAAGGAAGCATTAACATCCCACAAACTTAAAGAAAACCCTCCATCTAAAAAGCTAATAGGAATTTGAGAGCATCTCAGAGTTATGGTCCCTTAATATTAATTATCAGCACCAGTTAGCCACCATCTGTCCAAAGGGCAATTATTGACTCCCCATGACAGGATGTAACTTGGAACTTCCGGTGTTTAATTTTAGAGAAGCAGAATGTGACAATATGTCCAATCCCTGAAATGTTAAAACTGCGCTCCACTGAATTACAGGAACAAATGAAGCAGGTTCTTTCTGTTCTTACTTTACCTACAAAATAACTCGATTTGTCATTAACGACTCATTACTAAATTTTTTGCATGCCTTCATTTTAAGAAATTTGCTCAATCATGGATTAAGAAACTTGTTCAATCCCGGAAAAGATCGACATTACTGTTATAAAAATTGTCTGAAGAGACAGATGATCCAATTTTCTGATAGAATTATCGTTGATTAGTCTTGGAAGCTCAGAGATTGCCAGTGTAGAAGTTCAAAGAAAAAGAAGAAGAAGAAGAAGAAGAAGTGATTTGATTGCAGAAACATATACTCAATTTGTAAAAATCAACGAAACAACTTGGATCTTATTCCTGAAGCTGATACAAAGAAAGTCTTCAAGTGAGCAGAAAATTCTCCTGGAAGAAAGTGAAAACATTCATGAATCGTGGTCCTCCCTATCTGCGGCTTCCTCTTCTATAATAGTCTCCAATCGAGGCGCATCAGACGTCTTGTGGTAAGATATGAAAAGGGTTGGAGCAACCTCGACCCATGAACTCAGATATCTGATTTCCTTTTGCATTGCAGAAACGGAGGCGTTTTTCCTGCTATAATTCCAAGTTCTCACCATAGTCATTGCCCTCTTGCTGACAGGATCGATGAGAATGTTTTTGAAACTCTGGTTTTTGTTTGGGGTATCTGAGAGTAGGTAGCTGGGAATGGTTTGGTGGGAAGTGTTTGGACGTGGTTTTATAAGGTGAAGAAAAGGAAGTAGCTGATAATACGCGTTAGTCCATTGAAAACGTGTGGTTATCAATCAGAAGCTAAGTGACTGTGGGGGACCGAGGAAAGGAAAGTGTGAAACACATGGAGCAAAGAAGGCTTTGCTTAGAAATGGAAGCCATGTCACCTCGCACTGTCTTGAGCATTTCCTTTAACCTTTTGCGTTTAGGAGTGATTTTCTCATTGCTTTCTTAGAAAGAAGGCTATGTAGAGTAATGATCTTCCAAAGGCTGTGTTGAGTAATGATCTTCCAATGTTGTGATAATTAATTTCAGCCATTTGATTCCAAACGAAAGGATTGTGCAGTTCTAAATTAACTTTTTATGCTCTTATTTAACCTTTTCCTTTTCTCTTATAATTTCTATTGTTTAATCACACATTATATGGTATCTTTTCTGCTTTTCTGTATAATATCATCTGGTTCGTCGTTGCTGCTGGTGTCGGATTCATTTGATGACTTTCAAGAATTTAAGTCGGAGTTCCTTAAGAGAATGGCATTATATATGATATGTAAACACGTTTCTGTGAAACTCTCTCTCATTCTTGTTGGAGGAAACTGAGACAAGGTTATATATGTACACCTATTCTGCTCAACAATCAGAGCTTCTGCCCAGGAGTAGGCACCTCGATGCTTAGGCAGTGAGGAACGGGGTCTCTACACCGGGAGCTCCGAAAAAGGCAGACAAGAGCTATAAAAGGACAAGCAAAATTAATGTTAATCGCACTCCTCCATCACCTCTTCGGTATTGGTATCTAAAGCAGGAGAATCTGAAGACTACTATGAGGGAAAACAATGGAAGCAGGAGCTACATCAAGCCAAACCTGCAAAACTCTTGTCTCCTGAGTCACTGAAACTAGCTTTGATTGTATAGAAAATAACAGGTCAACGTCATATCATCAAAGTTGTGGAAATGCCTGACTGAGACTCCTCTTTTCCTCTTGGTTATGCAATCAAAGAGAGGAGAACAGCAAGTGCTTTGCTTGGGGAATTACGCAAAAGTAGATGCCAGAATGTCCAAATTCAGGCCTCTAATGGCAGGGAAGCCATAGCTCATGCAGCCAATTTTTCTCCCAGAAATCGCGGGGAATGGGATCAAATCCTGCATCGTGTCCGGATGCAGTTTTACATACCTTAACACTGTAATAACTCGAGAAGTCGGCTAAGATAAGCAGTCATTGAATTTTCATTTGTCTAAAGATATTCTTAGGTCAAAGACTAACACTGTAACCAGATTGCTCTAATTAGGTACGTTCATGCCTGTCTCCTGTATCCAAGCTATTAGCATTTCCTTCAAAAGAAAACCGATACAAAAAAGCTTAAGAGTGATTCTTAAACTATAAGAGTGGTACCTAATTTCTTAAATTCCATTGTTTGTGTTCTCTAAATTCCAACAATACTAAACCTAACGTGTTAATTGGAGTAAACAAAAATCATTTACAATAGTGCTGATAAACCCCTAAAAAGGAAGTCAGTTCTAATTGTTTTAGGACTATTCTACATATTCTAGATAAGGGTCAGTTACGTATTCTAAATCTATATTTACTAGTTAACTTAGAACTCTATTCAGTAGTTAGATAATTAGAGGGTCAGTCATTCTAGGCAATTAGTTATGTTAATTGTCTATAAATATTATACAAGCAGAAATATGAATAAGACTGATACGAACCCTTATTTGTGGAGATTCTCCCATTGGCTATTATTCCTGAGATTCTTGCTTATAGAGAGCTTAATAGATTTTTATTTTGTTTCTATCTTTCGAAACACCTAGTCCCTACCAATTTGGTATCAGAGCAGGTTCGAATATGGTGAACACACGCTCATCTTCTTCTTCTGGTCAACCAAACCCACAAAACACCCAGAACCCACAGCAACCACAAAATCTGCAGAATCCTATTCCTTAACCTGACTGAAGCTCTTTTGTCGCAACTTTCTAACATGGCTGTCCGGTTGAGCAATCTCAACTCAGAGATACTTGCTCTGAAGACATCCTCTAGTAAAATTCCTCATGTCGAAGGCAGTCTCGGTAATCAAGATAGGGGCAAAGCATATATGCGGAGCTCCGATGATGAGGATGATTATGACACACCATGGTGGTTGAAAAATCCATCCGAGCGTCCGTCAACTAAGATTGAGTTTCCCAAGTTTGAAGGTGGGGACTCGAGAGGATGGATTTTGAAGGCTGAAAAATACTTTCGTTATTATCACACCTCTGATGAAATGAAGGTCGACATCGCTACATGTACCTTGAAGGGGACGCTCTCGATCTCTTTGCATGGATCAACACCGAACGGACTTTGCTTTATTGGGAGGAACTCACAAAGATGTTTCAAGAGCATTATGGTCCAGCAGAGTTTCAGAACCTAGACGAGTATCTCTGTGGCATCAAACAGTCAGGAATGGGGCAAGAGTATCGTCAGGAATTTGCTAAGCAACCTGCGCGAGTGAAGAATTGGCCAGAGCACTGTCTCTTAGGTGTTTTTCTCAACGGCTTGAAGGAGGAACTCAAGGCAGATGTGCGCATCCATAAGCCAAGAATGATTTACAAAGCAATGAACTTGGCGATTGAATATGAAGTCAAAATTCAGATCGCGAGTGGGCCTAAACCGAGCGGTTCAACCAACTTGATCCGACCCAACCCCAATACCACCTGGGTTACACGTGATTCACGTTTTTCTGGAGCAAAAACTCAGTTAGCAACGAACGCGAACACATCTTCAGCACAAATTTTGACTACAAGCTCGTGGGTTGTTGAGAAACAGAAACGACTGGATAAGGGACTCTGTTTTTTATGCAACGAGAAATTTCAGCCAGGTCATCGTTGCAAGGCTGGTACTTTAAAAATCATGGAAATCACTGAAGAAGAACTAGTAGCTGATTTTGAATCTGAAAATGAAGAAGATTCAGAAATGCAGGCCGAAATCTTCTTCCATGCTATCTTGGGCAGTAACTCGCGTTCAATTATAAAGTTACAAGGGATATTGAAACCAAAGGACAGTAATAATTCTTGTTGACAGTGGTTCTACCCACAATTTTGTGGCTCAAACACTTGTTTCAAAATTGAAGTTACCCACTCAATTATCGCTTCTTTCGGGGTCCAAATTGGAGATGGGTCATTGATTCATTGCAATAAGGTGTGTGACAGCTTCAAATTCAGATTCAAGATTTGCAGATCGTGGGTGATTTCATTCCATTCATTCTTACGGGTGTTGACATGGTTTTAAGAATTGAATGGTTGGCTTCCTTAAACATCGTGCAAGTAAATGGGCAGCTGATGTTCATGATTTTCTGGGTTGATGGCCAAAGATACAAATTGCAAGGGGTACCTCGAAATTCAACTTCTAGTATAGAGCTGAAGGTAATGACTAAGCAAACGGAGTTTTCAGGAAGTTTGTGTAAAAAACTCACTGATATTGATGGCCTACTTTAAGATTTTTCAAATATATTCGCTAAACCTACCTCTCTACCACCTCTCCGTAGTCATACTCATGCCATCAATCTTCATCCTAATGCTCAACCTCCAAATATACGGCCATATAGATATCCTTATTTTCATAAGGATGAAATTGAAAGGCAAGTTGCTGACTTGTTATCTAAAGGATTCATTCGGCCTAGATCTAGTCCGTTCACGAGTCCTGTGCTGCTAGTCAAGAAGAAGGATAGTTCATGGAAAATGTGTATAGACTATCGAGAACTCAATCACATCACTATCTCTGATAAGTATCATATACCTAATGTGGATGAGTTGCTCGACGAACTTCACAGGGCTACCTATTTCTCAAAGATTGATCTTCGCTCGGGTTATCATCAAATTCGAGTCCAACCTGAAGATATTCACAAAACTGCATTCCGAACACACTCCGACCATTATAATTTACTGTGATGCCGTTTGGCCTCACAAATGCTCCTTCCACATTTCAAGCGGTAATGAATGATCTCTTTCGTCCCCATTTGAGGTGTTTCGTCTTAGTGTTCTTTGATGATATTTTAATTTACAGCACCTCTCTTCACCTTCATAAGTTTCATTTGGAAGTGGTCTTT
>JANIHY010000004.1:55084050-55094733 GCA_027479065.1 Erythroxylum brevipes | reverse complement strand
AAAAACATTATCTTTTAATCATATTTTAAATTTTATAATTTTATTTAATCTTTAACTAATTTTTTAATGATTTAATATCAGTTGAATATTTTAAGTCTCAAATTTCTTATTTTACTAATTTAACTATCACTTTAACCTTTTAAAAATTTGTTTTTTTTCATCAATTTACCTAAATTAAGAAATAACCGAGTGAAATTACGAGTAGGTTCATCTCTTTTATCTTTTATGTTTGACCAGTTCATTTTAAGAGAGAGCAACGTCATCAACGCACCGAGACAAGAAACGACACCATACATGACGTGGCAAACATGGGCACTTTGATCCTCTCAGTAACAACCAATGAGTACTTTCATCGGACAGCTCCCTTTACCCCACGCGTCCTCTTCTCCTGAAAGGATAAATTCGCCCCTATCTATACATTTTATTAGGAACATAGTATTTTCCGACGTGTCAATCCCGCTAATCTGTGTGCACCCACTCGCTAATCTCTCTAAAATCCATTCTGATTAATCACCGACCGTTGATTTTCCATGAAACGTGCGAGCTGAGCTAAGGTCGACAACAGGTTAGCACTAGGACTATATTATTAAGAATGGACAGTGAAATTATTGCCTTTTACGGAGGTCTTATCCATTACACAACATCACATACTATAAAGAAAAGCATGAGTATTGACAAAGAAGAGACGCTTCCTCTTACTTACTTCTCATTCATTCAAAACCATATTTTCTTCTGATTCTCAATCATCAATGGCGTCAAAGAAGAATTTGCATTCAAGGGCTAACAGTTTTTTCTTAGCTCCAGGGGTCAATACACCTCCTGACAATGTTTTTGAGTTCGATGAGGCTGATATTTGGAGTGGTACAACTTCTAGTGCAGTTTCTGCAATGGAGACCAAGAAATTTCTGCCGACCTCGCGAGCTTCGTCTAAGAAAGTGTCAAGGAAGATCGAGCAAGCTATGGAGAGGAGTCCCGTGACTTGTGCCTCACTGCCTGTGAACATACCGGATTGGTCAAAGATTTACAAAGAAGAGCATCAGATGAAAGAGAGAGATGGGGTTCCCGCCGACGAAATCGACGACGATCACGACGGAAGGGTTCCACCTCATGAATATTTAGCTAGAAAGAGAGGAGCTTCGTTTTCGGTTCATGAAGGTATAGGTAGGACTCTGAAAGGAAGAGACCTTCGACAGGTGAGAAATGCTATATGGAAGAAAGTTGGATTTGAGGATTAATTAGCAAAGTACGATGATTAAGAACTTACGGACAGATCGCTAGAGCTTGTAACAGAAAACAGACATATGTAGGAAATATTTTCATTAACTATGGAGTTTTGATCATCCTATATTAATTTAAAGATCGACAGATCAAGTATATGCATCTGTTTTTGTGGAATTCTTCTGTTTATAGCTGATGGAATGTAAACGGAGGATCTAAGCTATTGTAATCTTTAGATTCCTTTCTCCAAGAAAATCCCATCTTCTGCTTTCTCTACTCTGTAGTTCGTTCTTTCATGAGGAGTCGTGGAATAGATCAGTGATATGAGCTCTTAGGTGTGGTGGTTGGGGAGAAAGGTACAGGCGAGCTAGAACAAACCTTGAAGTAAAATTCAATGTTCATCAGCAATCTCCATATTCTTCCTTTTTAATTTTCTTCCTGATTGTTTGAAAATAATTGATAATACTGTGTTCTAACTAAGGACAAGGATTATGAAAATAGAGACAATGAAGAATTTTAGTTGTATCCGTCCAAGTTTATAATACATGATTATATATTAATATACTAGAATTAAGTATTAACTATTATGTCATTTCGTCCTTTCACTTCCTAAACTGTTATTAGATAATCAGACTCATTTCCTTATGTTCTTGCAATGATTTGATTGGCACTCTTACAAATTATATCGAATTCTGTTGGGTTCACGACAAAAACAAAAAAAGGAAAAAAGAATAGCCTATTGAAGAAACAAATAGTTCAACTATCTTATGTTGGGAAAACTTGACCAAAATTTAGATAAGTAAGACCAGAGAGTTAAGCTTTAAAAAATTCAAATGTGATTAATTAGATTATCGTAAAATTAACTATAAATAAATAAAATTTAAAATTTAAAATACGTTTGAAAGAGATTGTTTTTAATTAATGAAGAATTTAAAATTTAATTAAAAAATAGATTATTAAAAATTTATCCATTTATTTTAGTTTCTAAAAATTTATTAATTTACAAAAATTGATATGTTTTTAACAATAAGAGTTATTAATGTAAATTAAAATAAAAAATTAAAAACTGAATTAAAAATTTAATCGAATTAGATTAAATTGATTGGATTAAAATCGCTTTGTATCTTTATAGATTAAAAGGGAAGCATGTAAGTTCGTATTAACTTCTTATTTTATGTGGTTGGTTTGAGATAATTTGGTTTGACTCCAAAGCTTGTCTGATTCTTTTGGGGCCACGGCCATGGAAAACCTTTGATAGGAACGGCAAGCGGTACGTGCTTGCCGTGCCTAAAACATGGTAGTACAGTTCTTTATTTTTCCTACCTAAGATTCCTTGAATTAAACTTATAATTATAACTAAACATATCACTAAATTTGGAAGATATATGGACGTCTTATTAAATTAAAATTATTAAATAACTTTTAATAACAAATTTAAAAATAAAATTGAGTTTAATTTTTAAATTATATTACACAGTTTATTTAATAAAACTAAAGTTTAAAGTATATTATGTAATCTTTAATTTAAAGATTAAGTGGGGTCATTTTCTGAATTAAACTACAACATACTTAATAGGAACAGTCTTTATCTCATCAAATGTGAACATATCTAATGAACTAGCCTTGGGAAGTTTTTGAGTTTTTTTTTCGCCCATCAGGTATCTTAGGCAGGTGTAAATTATAAGAAGACGTCTTTAAATCATCTATATTCAGATTAATTCTCGTTCAAACCAGATAGGTCCCTTTTGAGAGGCAAAGCTCTAACTTCAAATTTTAAATAGCTGCATACATAAGAAAAATTCGAACCCACAATCTTATTTAAGTTAGGAAAATTCCTTATCAACTCACCTACACTTTATAGTTTAAGTTTTTTAATATTATTATAACAGGAACGGATTGTATAATTTATGTATGAAAGCGGCTTGTGTTCTGTCCATCCGCCGTCTGTTTTTGTCTTTGGCTCGTGGTTTTCTGGTAGGTTCTTGCGTAATATTGTTAAACTTTAGAAGGGAATTAAGGGGTCACATGATTAACCCATGTATGGCTTGATGCTTTGAGCTAAAGTTGGGGAATGTTGTTGTCAAGAAAAGGCAAGACCAGCAAGTTTCTCTGTGCCACCCGAGAAACGTGAATACAACATTTTTAATATAACGATTGTTATCTTTTATATAAATGTAGATTAAATAAAATTGCACTTCTTTAGTTGTTAATTTATTTAAACCAATTTAAACAAATTAGGGTTGCCATTCTTCTACCAGGAGAATATGTAGTTTTGTTACACTTGTATAATACAAGAGCCTATATTCATGTAACCGAGATCAATTTGTGATATTTTTTTCTAAATGTCTAATTATTATTTAAGAAGAATGAGGACATTAATTCATCGAAGGTCGTTTACATGGGAATAAATTTAGATGACTTAAAGATAACATAAGAAGAATGTATTATATTTCTAAAATAATGGCTAATCGAGCCAACCAAATTAGATTGAGCATGTCAATATGTTATACGTTTGAAATAAAGATTAACTGAGCCAACCAAATTAGATTGAACATTTCAAGTCTTTTTATATAAAAAAAAGTGAAAAAAATGAAGTTAGTTATTGATTACAAGTTTCCTATACCAAAGGAAGTAGATTTTAGACCACGTTGATCTAATCTAAATCCTTGAACTAACTCTTTAAGTTGAAGTCTATGCGTGAAAATTAAGGAGCGAATACTCGGCGTAAAAGATTGAATCTGTGATATATACTATATAAGCTTTAATAAAGGTAGATGGGTAAATTAAATAATAAATTCCCTCAAATAATTAAACATCTAACACTTTTAAAAGTATTTAAATAATACATTTCACGTGTTCATCACTTTTGTGAGGAGAAAAAGAGTATCAAAACACGTGGGATTGACCAATTGGCAATAGTTTAGATGGTATTCCCTCATCTTAATTGGTAATGTTTGATCAATTATCCACATATTTAAAAAGATCAAAATTGTATTTTGTTCTTCCGAGAGAATCAAATTGAGTTGACTTTTCCTCTCTTTTTTTCAATTTCAATGAACAAATCTTATATAAGAGTGTTTGAATATTATATATGTGAGATACCTCACTTGAACCGATAATTTTTCATAGATTGATAGATGAACTAATAAAATGTGAGTTTGGTCTTGAGCTCTCAAGCAGCCTTCTAACAACTCGCACCAAACATTTACTATTCTAAGTTATCTCACCTAATGATTGGATTCCCTAGAATATAACCTTATGTCATTCCTTAAAATCCAACAAACTTGTCTTAGAAAATAGAAATATATTGCTTATAAGTTGTAGGTTTTCAGATTTTTAAATTAAGTTATAGTCTTTAGATACAAAGTTTAATTATTTGAACACAAAACTCTAAATCGAAGAACGGGTATCAAGTCACGTTCACCTAATGGAGAAAATTACAACATGTGGCCGGTTAAGGCGATGGTCTTCTGCTTTCAAAGCCATAAAAAGTTGGGCTTCATCCATAGAACTTTGATGAACTCTACGGCGGATGCGCAAGCTGACAACTAAAAAGCATGCAATTCAATGTCGTTTTCGTCGATTTTCAACTTTGATCCGAAAATCTATAAAGCTGAGCATGGTGTACATGGAGACTGAAAGCAACTTAAGATGACTTTCCTTCATGTTTCTTAATGAGAAACGAATTACACGTTTATGAACTCAAAAGCGAGATCTCCTCACTTTATTTTGTAATAGCGTATTACACATAATTGAAGGAAGTATAAGATGGATTTAGCACTTATCTAGAGATTCTCATTTTTATCGTAGACTTCTTTAACAAAAAAAATAAAAAAATAAAAAAAAAGTGAAATAACAAAAAATATCAGAAATTTGATAATGCAGTTCTTACTTACGTTTGCGGGACTCTCAACTAGCTTAATACTTTCACGAAAGTACAATAGATTTACCCAAGCCTTTACTAAGCCAACACCACTCAACCCTTGACATTATCTCAACCTCACTTCCCCTGAAAATATTTTACATCCAATAGTATGACCACCTCATACTAACCTCGATAAAGAATTTACACTCATAGTTTAATAATAAAGACAATTAAGCGAATAACTCAAGTGATTAAAATAACTAGAAATAAAAATGAAAATACTTGAGATAGAGAGAAACAACTTTCTGATAAATTCAACTCTTTCCAAGATCGATCTGAAAGTTGTTCACCAACTAAATTGTTGTAATTAGTTGTTGGAATTTTTTTTGGCTTACTTTCAACCATGAATCATCAAGGACGACTAACAAATACAGCAAAAGATTGAAGTTGAAGAATTGAAGAGCAATGTTCAGAACAACAAAAAAAACATTAACGATAACAGTCCCAAGACAAAGACACATCATCCACTCAAGATGATCTTTTCTTTTTGCAACCAACAACAGTAACTCATGATAAAGTTCAGCCCTCACACAGATAACCTTGGGTTATGCAAGAAACCTAATAGAAACCCATCTCACATAGCCGTTTTTGGCAATAGACAAAAGCTATAGACTTAAGAGACCACAAAAAGTACTAAAGATTATAGTCAATTAACACGCAAAACACACCCATGGCAAGACACAAAATCCATACATAAAAAAACTTTTTCCACTATATTGAAATTCCAGCAGTACGCTATTTTACCTCACCCATGTAATCCATCATACTTCTTGTCAAGATACACATTAATTAAGGATATAACTCTATCACAACTAGAAGATTATCACTAATAGCTTTTGAATCCAAGTGATTATCCAATTAATATCTTATATGTCCAATTAATAAATAAGATGCCAAAATTAAATAAAAAGATATATACTATATATCTTAACAATTTCTCAATTTTTGTCATTTTTGTCACAACTCTTAAGTTCTCTCCAAATAACATAATTGAAAATATAAATATTGAATCCACAATACTCCCCCTAAATTTAAGATTCAATAACACAAGCACACGTCAAGCATAAACTTCAAATCACAGAAGATTAAAGCAAACAACTTCAATCAAGTCTTATCTTCTCCCCCTTTGGGACAACATATGCCAAAAAAACTAATTCAAGGAGTGCTAGGCAAGCTTAAAACTCGTTGCTTTATGCGGTAAAGAGCATTGGTAACCACTTGAATGATACCTTCAATCATCTCAAATTTAATAAAGAGAGTTTCATGAGGATTGACAGAAGTCGTCCCTGAGACATTCGAGGGACCAGTTGTATACTACAAATTCACTAGCCGAGGTTGACAAAAAATTCTTTGAGAGATATTCATTAAGGCCACCAACTCAAGTATACTTCATTGGCATATAAAAATTATGAGATTAAGCATGGAAAGTATAATAAAAAGTGTAGCTTACTCTCAATGGCCAACATAACTTCAATGATGAGGCGTCCAAGATTATACCGGTCACATAAATCAATTTGGCCTATGCCAAGTAGATAGAAACAACGTGTGTGCTCGACATCCAGTTGGTCATAACTAATTTAAAGAGCACGAAATACTTTTGAGTAAGCATTGAAGAACGAAGTTCAGAGCTAGACGGCCATACAAACAATTTTTTACCAATCAGTACTGTAGCAATTAAGTCATTTGTGTAACATCCCACCCCCGACGGGAAGGGTAAAATAGTAATTTGGTCAGGGGTGAGAGTGAATAGGACTGATTTGGCATTTTCGTGCATACTGGTATTTGTGAACAGTGAATCTTTGCACATGAAAAATAACTGTACATGCATTCATGACATTCTCGGTAATGTGCCTAAATGGGATTTTATTTTGGAAAATGTAGTTTATGGGCTTGAAAATTTAATTGGAGTGGAATGTTACGTGTTTTATATTTTGGAAAATTTTAATAATTTTTTCTGGATTTTTTCGGAAAAATTTTCCGGACCGGAAAAAAATCGCCACGTGGTGGACCAATTGGTTTTCGGTACTGGAAAATTTTGCCCAATGGCACTGGAATATTGGATAAATAAATTGGAGGGATTAATTAGAGCCATTGGATGGATTAATTAGAGCCATTGGATGGATTAACTAGAGCCATTGGATGGAGCTTGTCTTTTTCTCCTATTTCATGCCAAGTGGCATGATGAGTCATCCTTCCACTTTGATATCAAGCTTGCATTCTCGACACTTCTAGTTGGGGGAGGAAAAACAAAAGTGTTTTAGTGAGTCTTCTTCTTCTCCTTCGGTTTTCCTCCCTTGAATTCTCCATATATGATATAGGTTGATTTAATTAAAGTGTAAACGTTATAAGAATGTTCAAGGGTATTTTTGGCAAGACACTTAAGGTTAAAAAACATAAGCTTATAAGGAAGGGTAAAATGGACTTTTTTGACTCATTAAGGGCATAAAAGGAAGAAGAAATTATGGTCTTGCATTTTAAGAAGAGAAAAGAACAAAAATTGAAGGGGAAAAAAGAGAGAGTGTCATGAAGAAGAGAGAGAAATACAAAGAGAAGAAGAGGAGGAGAGAAAGTAGAGAAAACAAGCTAGGGTTTCAATTTTTTTAGCCTTCAAAAGAGATTTTGAGGTTGTTCAAAAAGAGAAAAAGGAAGAGGAAGAGAAGAACTTCCATTTGAACCAAAGATCTCTTAATTTGATGAAGAATCAACTGTATAAGGGGATCAAGAAAGGCAATAGGAGCAAGAGAAGAGGCATTTTAAGCAAGTCTTTAAGCAAGGAAAATAAGGTGGGTTACATGTTTATAATAGAGTTATGAGCCATTAATACTTCTCCAAATCAAGAAAATAAAATGATTTGCTTTTAAGTGATTTGAGAAATTGCTATATGTTGGTGTATGAATTTTGATGATGAAATTGAAAATGGTTTTGAAATATTTATGTTATACCTTGAAATATGTCATGGCATTTTGTATAAATGAAAATAACATGAAAGTATGAGAATATAATTAAATGATTTGAGCATGAATATGTGCTTTTGTTTGGGCAAGAGAGGAATCCATTTTGTTAGTCACGTGCACGTTGACTTATAGCCTTCTACTGGCTACCCGCTTGAGGCCACAAGATCTTGAGAATTCGGACTCATTTTGTTCACGGTGTAAACTTCGATTTCTCTGTTTCATTTTATGAAACTTTTGAGCCATTTATTTGTACATTACATCTTTGAATTGTCAAGTTTGCTGCATAATTTGAGTGTTCTGCAGTGATGGGTAAATGTATATACTATGTTGATGTGATGATATTTTAATTATGAGTTTTGAGCTAAAATTGTGAATTTAACTGAGAATTTGAGAACGAAGCATTTGATGAACTCATTATGACTTTTATAAGACAAATGAACATTTTAATGTTTTTGCTTATTCTCCTTTATAAGCTTGTTATCGACGAGCTTTCAAGCTCACCCCTTTTTCGTCCCATCTATGAGTGATAGTTAAGAGATCAATTGATCAAGAGCCTAAGGGAATTTCTCCATATTGCTTATTTTGTATTTTGAGTTGGTTTTAGAAAAGCACAATGTTTTAGTCACATTTCAGGTTTATTTGTTCAAGAATCTTTTGTAATTTGAGATTTTGAGATGATGATGTATTGTGGCATGAAATGCCATTAAAGGTTTGTAAAACTTTGCTCTTTTGATGTTAATGAAATATGAAATGTGTACGGATGATATTGAGTTGGAATTAGATATACTTGAAGAAGTTATGAACTTGAGATGATTATCAACTTAAGCACATGGTTTTTGAACATGAATTACTGATTGAATTATGACTGATAATTACTGATTGAATTATGACTGATCAGATGTAGTTGAATGTGATGAGTTAAATGAGTCAAGATTTGAGAGTAATGAAGTCAATTTGGTATCTAAATGGTTATGCTCAAGACATTCCAAGTTTGCACGGTCCAAAATTTCGAGTTTTCCATAGGGGTAAATTTCGTGTTCTAATTTCAGGAGAAAAACTATATTGACCTAGGCTAAATTAGACAAATTTGCCTTCTAGAAACTTGTAGCTTATCTTTTTAGCTTTCCAACAATATATAGTAGAAATTTTTGGACATCTGAGTCAAAAGTTATGATCTTTATAAGTAGAGGTGCTCTGGAGAGTGCAGTTAGTGATTTAGAACTTTTGGGGATTTGAGGAAGACATAGTAGAAATACCTTCGTTTGATGCACTGTAGACTGAATCATCTTCTTATGCATTATAGATAAAATCGTCTGGTTTAATTTTGACCCCTTTAGATGATAGAATCTACTTTCAAAGTCTCATAAAAGTTGTAGATCTTAAATTCATCTTTCAAAGTGTCTAAGAATGACCTTAATCTGATATCTCTAGAGAATATTATGCTCATTTGTTCCAGAATAGGTCTTAGACTAAAACCTTCCTTCTTATCCACTGTAGACTGAATCATCTAGCCTATAGTTTGATCCATTTCTGACCCTTTTGATGATAAAATCTCACTTTGATGTCTGCATAAAAGTTGTAGATCTATTAGTCCTCTTTCAAACCTTCAAGAATGACCTTCATCTGATATCTCTAAAGAAAGTTATGCCAATTGTCCCGAAACTTGTTCAATATGAATAAGGAAAAAACCTTATTTGATTCTTTCAACCATAATGGCATCATCCGACCTCCAAATGAGATGATTCTTCTTTCTAAATAAACTAGAGACATAGAGCTACAAATTATCTTAAGGAATTGAATTTTAATTTAGTCCTTAAGACTTTCAATTTCTGGATGGCATTTGTGTATAGTGTAATGTTTTAGTTTAATAACAGTTTGAAAATATTTGGGCCCTAATTTTCATATTATTGAACCAAATTAGATGATTTTGGTGCCAATAGAAACTTAAGATAATGGGGAAAAATGTTCTAAATAAGTCAAATTGAAATTTAGGTTTAAGGTTTCCCAAAAATCTGTTTTGAAATAAGAGAAATGAGTTTGTTTTGATGTTCAACTGATGTGGGCATGCCACCCTTGTGGGATGATGACTAATGAGGGTTTATTGAAATAACCCTATAGGATAATATGCTCAAGTCTTATGATATTTTGGATAGTTGGACTCTGGAATCGGGGCAAAACATTACTTGTATATTTTTACTTTATAGACATTTTTGTTTACTGTGTATTCTCTATGTTAGTTAACAATAGTAGCCCTCAAAGATCTTGGGATCTTTTTCCCTTCCCCCCAGAAATGGCGACATTATGGCACATTTTGAAATACTTTTGTGAATGAATCCCCTCTTATTGCTTGCATTCAAGCGTTCTCTTTATTTGGCTCTTTTTGTTTTCAGCATCTCTAAATTGAACAATTGCCTTGACAAAATAGGAAATCTCCATTATTGCCAATATGCCTCAGAAGGTGATAGGGAAGTACATCAAGATCCTGGGAGAAGCTTTGCAAATAAGTCAATGTTGGACCCCAAACTTTTAGTGGAAATTAGAAATATGAAAATGAAAATTTGATAAGAGTTTTTGTATATGAATGGA
>JANIHY010000004.1:55058087-55073705 GCA_027479065.1 Erythroxylum brevipes | reverse complement strand
GCGTCTGAGTTTTATGTTGTGCGAAAATGTATTTTGTTTGATTTGTTTGGGCCTGTAAATATTCTTTGGATTTGTTTTTGAAATTATGAGATGTATTATATGTGTGTTACGTTTTTAAAAATGCATGTGTGAAACGTTTTGAGTTGTTTGTCCTGTCTTAGGTGGCATCCATGTATCCTCCCAGGGGGTATTTGGGTGTTACAAATCAACCCTTTTTCTTTCCTTTTTTTTTTCTTCTTTCACTAACATCTCCAATGATGTTTTTTTATTGGATGATTTCTTTTGATTTAAGAGAGAGAATCTTAGTTCAAATCAGTTTCTCTAGAGTTTTGAACATTTAAAGGAATAACGTTTGCATCTAGTGTTTTAGTTGATTCATCATTTGAAGTATCTGATAGTTTTTCAATTTGTACAATTACTTCCTTAGCAACAAATAACTACAATTCTTGATAGTTTTTCAATCTCGTCTCGTTGCTTGTTTGAGCTAGTTCAAAAGGTCAGTTATATAGATTTTCTTCTGCCACTTGTCCATTCAACAAAGATACATCATCTATCTCAACATTTTTTGACTCTCACACTTTTTCGATTCTTTGATTATACATTCGATAAGCTTTACTGTGAGTTGAATAACCAATAAAAATTCCTTCATCACTTTTGCTCTCGAATTTTTTGAGTTTGTTCCCGATCTCTAAGAATGTAGCACTCATTGCCAAAAACATGAAAGTAACTCACATCTGGTTTCTTTCCCTTCCAAAATTCATAGGATGTCTTGTTCAATATGCTCTAAAGATAAACTCTATTACATATGTAGCATGTTGTATTAACTGATTCAACCCAAAATCACATAGACAATTTACTTCCATTTAACATAGATCTGGCCATTTCTTGAAGTGTTTTATTTTTCTTTTAGGTAAATCCATTTTGTTGTGGAGTTTTAGGTGCTGAAAATTCTTGTATGATGCCATACTTATCATAAAAGTTATTAAAGCTTGTATTTTCAAATTCCCTTCCGTGATCTGATGAAATTCTCAATATAGTCATATTTTTCAAATTTAAGATCTTCACATATAGGCTTCTAAAAGTCTTGAAAACATCTGATTTTTCTTTAAAAAATGATACCCAAGTATATCTCGAATAATCATCATCACAAGTTAAAAAATATCTCATTCCACCAATGTTCTCATGTTGTGTTAGACGAACCAAATCCATGTGAATTAATTCAATTATATGTCATGAGGTAACGTGTCAAACCCTTTTATATGGCACTCTTATCTGTTTACCTATTTGGCATACATTACAAATTTATTTCCCTTTTTTGTTCATTTTGGTTAGACCTTTCACAGCTTCCAATTTTGTCAATTTGCTAATGAAACCAAAATTTATGTGTCCAAGCTTTTGATGCCATAAATCAATGTTATTGTCATGCGTGCCTAATTTATAGGTGGTCATGACATATAATATGTAGCAATTGTCGGCTGATCGCTTGCCACTCATAAGACATGCTCCTTGTTCAGTTAGCACCCTACATCCATCACTCATAAATTTAACTAACATACCATATTACAAAGTTAGCTTATACTTACCTAATTGTTTTTTAGTCCATCAACATGAAGCACATTCTTGAGGGGAGGCAATCCATCCATGCATAATGTTCCTCTACGATTCACCGAAACCTTCTTTCCATCTCCAAAGGTGTGACACTCATGACATTTGATTCTCTTCTCCTTCCTTTCACCTTTTTGAATATGTAAGTATAAGCTAACTTTGTAACACATATTACCTGAAACCTTGACACTCATGAAATTTGATTCTCTTCTCCTTCCTTTCACCTTTTTGAATTTTGGCTTGTTATTTTAAGAAGTTATTTGATGAACTCCACCATGTTGTCTAAACTCAGGTCTGTCTTTTTTCATTCTTTTCAACTATTTACCAAAATTTTGTGTGAGTAGTACCAAATCTTCATTCTCATCCGATTCATCTTCCGCATCATTCACAACTTTTCTAGTTTCAACATATAGTGCTAGTCCTTTGCTTCTTTCTTACTTACCCCTTAAAAGATTCATTTCAAAATTTGAAAAAATTTCAATTTCTTTTTCCAATGACAGATCATTAATTTCGTGAGCCTCCTCTATTGCTGCAATTTTTGGAATAGATCTCGAAGGTAGTGATCTCAATGTATTCTTGACTAGTTTCAAATTGGAATATTTCTTCCCGAGTTGATGTGCCTGATTAGCTATATCTCGTAGTCTTTCATGAAAGTCCCCAATATTCTCATGTTCATCCATCTTCAATTCTTTAAACCTCGCAGTTAACATCTATAGTTTTGAATCTATCATAAATTTGGACCTTTTATGAATAGTTTGCAAAGCATCCCGTGCTTCTTTAGCCGATTCACAGGCTGATACATTGAGAAGCGTGCTTCATCAATAGCACTGAATATCACATGCATTACTTGTGAGTTTCCAAGTGCACTTTCTTTTTCAGATATTGTCCATTCAATTGAATCTTTTTGATCTGACTCTTTTTTTTATCATCAATAATCATCGGATGAGTCCACCTATGTACTACCGAATGCCAAACTTTTGTACCTTAGCTTGGATGAGACTCTCATCTACGATTTCTATACAGGATAGTTAGATTCATCTAATATTCGCGAAACTAAGATCTGCACTAACTTGTTACCAAGTTCTGAATCGGTGACCTTTCTTTGATACCAATTGAAAAACTGAAGGGGGTAATAGTTTCTTTGATACCAATTGAAAATTGGTGACCTTTCTTTCCAAGATCGATCTGAAAGTTTTTCACCAACTAAATTGTTGTAATTAGTTGCTGGAATTTTTTTTGACTTACTTTCAACCATGAATCATCAAGTACGACCAACAAATACAGCAAAAGATTGACGTTGAAGAATTGAAGAGCAATGTTCAGAACAACAAGAAAAACATTAACGATAACAGTCCCAAGACAAAGACACATCATCCACTCAAGATGATCTTTTCTTTTTGCAACCAACAGTAGTAACTCATGATAAAGTTCAGCTCTCACACAGATAACCTTGGTTTACGCAAGAAACCTAATAGAAACCCAGCTCACATAGTCGTTTTTGGCAGTAGACAAAAGCTATAGACTTAAGAGACCACAAAAAGTACTAAAGATTGTAGTCAATTAACACGCAAAACACACCCATGGTAAGACACAAAATCCATACATAACAAAACTTTTTCCACTACACTAAAATTCCAGCAGTACACCTTTTTACCTCACCCACGTAATCCATCATACCTCTTGTCAAGATACACATTAATTAAGCATAGGACTCTATCACAACTAGAAAATTATCATCAATAGCTTTTTGAATCCACGTCATTATCCAATTAATATATTATATGTGCAATTAATAAATAAGATGCCAAAAAAACTAAATAAAAAGATATATACTATATATCTTAACAGTACTTGTAGTGTAGATTAAGAATTTATTAAAAATTGAGAGAAGGAGACACTTTATCAATTTCTAATGGAACGATTTATTCCCAAATCCTAAGCATGGAGCTTTTTCCATTGTTGGATAGAGCTTATGCGACAATCATGTATGAGGAATGACATAGTTTAATTGTGTGAAGCCAAGATGACCATGTAGAGATAGTGGCCTTAGTGGCACAAGATAATAGGCTGGGTTAGAGTGGGTTCATTGTTGGTCCAATCCAACTTGAGACCAGCTCAAAGCTTGCATAAACTTGTGTTGCCTGGTCTACGCTCAAGTTAGCCTTCCAAAATGACATCATTTTACAAAATTACGTTATTTTGGAAATTTTTATCTAAAAAAACATCGTTTTGAACAAGCGGTCAACTTATTTAAGCTTTTTAAGCTAAGTTTCAAGTTGCCTTCAATTTAGAAGCTTGGTTAAATCAGACTTAATTTGGTGACTTTAGGTCAAGTTGGGTCAAACCCAAATTCAATTGGTAAGTTTAATTGGACGAGGAAAGTCTATTCCTTATAATAGGCAATAGTTCGACAGAGACAAGTTTACAACAATTGTAACAAATCAAGAAATGAAATTTCTCATTGTTATGAGTTGATATGCTCCTTTCCTTGTTAACAAAAGGATAAATGAAGATAAGGCAAGTCAAGCAGTTGACAAGGTCGAGGCCAATCAAATTAGAGCGCAGGACAAGGTCATGCCACTATGACCTATGACAATCAATCCTTCAGAGCAATTACTAATTATGGAGCCAGTTAAAGCATCATACAATTTTAGTAACTATTAAACCTTTTAGATCGGCCCAATGATAATGTCAAGTAAAACTATCAGTTGGATATTTGACAATGGATCATTCAATCAAGTGACATGATGGTTAGACTTATTATGTATCAATGAGGATGTAGTGCCTATGCTTGTTATCTCGACTGATATGACAAGACTGGAGATGATAAAGATGGTCAAGTCATTTTAAATTTTGAAATGATCTTGAATAATGCTTCATATTTTCCTAATTTGAATTGAAAAATAATAGCTATATGCCAAGTAATAAACGAGTTAAATTAATAAGAAATAATTACTAATAAACTTTGTGTAATAGAGGATCATAGCTTAAAGAATTTGATTGAGGAGGGTGAGCTAGGAGTAATTATAAGTCTACAGAGTCACATAATGTAACAACCCACTCTCACAAGACAGGTACCAGACATCTTGAATGATATCTGAGTCCCTGCCCCGCAGGGGTGGCATGCTAGCACACTTAGTCAGTCAAACACTTGAAACTCAGTACATTTTTTTTCCAAAATTAACACACGTGTTTGTGGAAATCAATAATCAAAACGACCCATTTTAATCATAAACTTATTTAATCACAGTAATACAATCATCAAAATTTTAATAGCTATTTGGGCCCATTATAAATACAAAATACTTGTTGTCATAATTTCATTACATTGCAAAATCATTTACAAACATCTCCAATTTGGAATGTTATTACAAAACAAAAATGCTCGAATACACAAGTTACAATAATTGCGGAAACTCTATTTGATACAAAACAAAGAAAACAAATGCAGACGTGAACTGATCTTGACCTCAACTTCTGACTTGAATGCAGTGGTTCTTCTCCTATTTGCCCAATGGGATAACTCTTCTAAGCCTGAAAATAATGCAAATTTTGGATAAGTTTTGCAAACTTAGTGAGTGACCATTCTTGATGGCTGACTCAATTACATAACACATACAGTTCATCAATTTATCAGATTAAGTCACATACATTACATATTCACTTAAGCATATATCACTTGATCATTCATTTCACATTTCGCGTTCAACACATATAATATTAAAAAATCAATCAAATATATAAATCATACTTTCATTTGCATATACATTGCTTATGAGACTCACTTTCAATTATTATTATTGTGACTGAATACCTTTTTATTGTCCCATATCCCTTGTGGATACTAGACTGGTCCATATCCCTTGTAAATACCAAACTGTATAAGAAAATGTTCCATATCCCTTAGTGAATACCAGGTACATTCATAATTGAGCCTGAGGCTCTTTTCACATTTTGAGCTTTAAACTCTCTCTCTTTTTTTCACTGGCAACTCCAATCACAACATCCTTTATCTTTCATGCATTCATGAAATGAAATGTATCAGTCACATATGAGCAAATAATCACTTTTTTTTTTCACTTTACGCATGTCATTGGACTTTAGTTCGACATTCAATGTTAAAGTTGAGAATCACCTTTTCATTATATGCATATTCACATTTCTCTTCGAAACTCGGTCGACCATTTAACCATTAATTTTTGTAACACATATTTTGTCAAATTCACATACAAGGAGCACTTCTATTATTATTTATGCATTTATCAAACTCCTTGAACATTCAATATCCATAATCAAAACTATCACATTTCATTTCAATAACAATTCAAAACAGAAATTTAAAACATAACAAACGGTGAATGAGACCATTTAAGTCGACTCCCAATACGTTCCAGATTAGCGTTAGCTTCCATGATCTGGAAACTTCAGAATGCGGATGTTTATCCTACACATCAAAATTATGCAATACACACATTGCACACACACATTAATAATTTTGCACAATTATAAACACTTCTTTATGCATAAATATGTATATGAAATATGTACAATGCATGCTTAATGATAATCTTAAGTATCGCTCTATTATTCTCGTCACGTAACCATTTGTATTTCCAAACTCATTTAAGTATCATGTATACTTATGGTTTATACCTTAATAAAATCATTCGAATCAAATTCCATAACCCAATGTATCATTTCAGATTTTTTTTTCCAAAATTGACTTTTGTGTCTAATATTCTTGATCATTTAGACAATGAAATTGGGGAAATTTAAGAACACTTTCTTCTAAAAAATTGTTCCCTATTCTCTTAAGTTTCTAATGACACTAAGATCATTCAATTTGGTTTAATATTCCAAAAGTTATACTCCAAATAATTTCAGATAGTTCTTATACTGATTTAGAATTTGATTTCTTCATAAAATTTGTAGGCCATGTCTTTAGTTTAGTACAAATAAAAAATAATTCCAATTGGATAACCACATAACAAGATATTGTCAAAATATTGAATTATAGTTAAGGTACAAGGAAGTTCACCGTGAAGAAGTCAGAAGTTGACCGCGACGAACTCCTCCCGAAAGGAATTTTCACAAAAATATCACAAGTTCATCGTGGCAAAACCAAGAGTTGGCCATGGCGAACTTTTCCCGAGAGGAATCCTAGCGAAACCTTCCAAGTTCGCTGCGACAAAGCAAGGAGTTTGTCGCGGTAAACTTTCACAGATGCATACCCAATCTTCTAAATTCTTGTTAGATTTATAAACTCTTAAAGGTAGAATTTGAACTTGATGTCTTCATAAAAAATGGCAGCTAATTTAAATAAAAAATCATCTCATTTGGATAACAGGAGAAAAAGTTATGGCTACAACGCAGAAGCATACTCAGTGAACATACTCCTGCTACATTTTTCCATATTTCTAACTCTTTACTTATCACACTCAACATCAAATGCTTAATCTATGACTTCTAGCTCAATTATTCATCATTTCTCCGTTATTCTAACTCAATTTCAACTCAATATCATCTATTAACAAATTATAGTCCATGATTGATCATGAACACTAATAACAGAACATACTTGAATCACTTCTTCACTCTCATTTCTACACACATCCATTAATACAAAATAGGTCATATACTCATCTCTATATTCATCAACTTCCAATTCTCATTAAAACATCATTTTCATAGCTAATCCATCTTAAAAACATGTTTAGCATAACTCATAATTTCTTACTCATCATATATACAAATAAAACATGAGTATACTCATCCTTCATCCACGTTACATATGTATATACATCACCACTTACAACACCAATCATCCATAAAACAACTCCTTATATATATATATCATATATGCTTCCTTTAAAACAACCCATGAAGAACAATGTTTAACTTACTTGTTTAACTTCGATATTCTTCAAACTCTTCAAGATCTCTCTTAACCCAGGCTCCTTCCAACATATACGATCATCACAATTGAAGGTGGAGTAGGCTAGGTTTTCTAGTGGTAAGATGATGAAGATAATAAAAATTGGAAGTAGCAAGTGAAGGATAAGAGCAAGGTTAATCATTATTGCTTGGGAGAAGAGAGTTTTATAGATGGAGAGAAAGCAAATGAAGAAAATGAAGAAGATGGAGATGAGAGAAGCATATGTCGTGAATGGGCACTTGAAAGACCATGAAATGGTCTTTAATTTAGGAGAAATTTGTGAGTGGGTAACACTTGTCACCTTTTAGTGGTATCCAATTGATTTTTTTATTAACTAGTCCATTTGTCTCCAATTTTTACTCCAATTATCTCCAAATTTTCAATGACATAAGTCATTAAATCTTAACGTCCGACTCTTACTGCTACTACCATTTAATAATCGTTTTACCATTTGACAATTTTCTTAATCCAAAATACCCTTAAATTTCAAAAAATTTTCATATTTCGCCAAAAATTTCATGTATGAATGCTAACATTATGCATGAGCATGAAATGTATTTTTTTTACTCTTTTATTGTTATTTTCTCAATAACTAAAATCTAGGGTTTAACCCTTAGTATAAAAATGAAATGTTACACATAACGTGATGAGGGCAAACATAGGAATAGATCTTCTATTCCCGAATGACTGCTTCCCCTGTGCTCAAAGCTCTCTTAACCATTCATTGCAATAAATTTGATGGCTGAGAGGTTTTGGATACAGAAGGAATAGGGATTTGAGAACAGAAGAATTGATCCCGACAAATATGGCAGACTCTTACAAAGTGTGGCATCAATAGATGTGATCCTAGTCAAGTAGAGTTTATAACTTCTTCTAAAAATCAATAAAGAAGCTTATGTTGCCTATTATCAAACAAAATAAACATTTTAGGAGAGTGAAACAAAAATATAAAAATATTTTAGAGGTTGCTAGGACACTTAGTTCTATATTTTATCATCATCATCAATTGAAGTTCTGTTGAGGCACGAAGTCTGGAGAAGTACGATAGTACATAACTTTACCTCTACTTAGTTCTTAAAATTCTCATGGTCCTTAGTATAATACTTGTAAAATGTCCTTTTCCAATAAAAATAAAAATAGAATTTTTTTTTGATCTTTCAAGAAGTATTTTAATTAATAAAATAAACTTTTGCAAGAAGAGAAAACTTGAAGTAACTCGTAAAGTTGTTTCTTTATGATTATAAAGTCATATAAAAATATAAAAGAAATGCTGCGTATATTATGACCTTTTATAGACTCTCAGAAAACGGAAAGTATGGTGCACTGAATACGTTGACTTTTAAAATCTCTTACAAAATTATATAAATTTTATGTTAAATCACTGAGGTAATTTAGTGACAAACAATTATGGATATTTTTTATTTAAGAAAATATAGGCGAGAATTATTATAAATATTGAGTCTTTAAATTCGTTACACTTCCTTCCATTGCTAATGTATCATCGAGCAAAGCGCTGGCCTTTATATTTAACTCTTAACGGTTTGTTTTAACTACTAAAAGGAGTAGTAGAGGATGAGGTACGATGTTGTAAGAGTACCAATATAGTGCGTACAAAACGGAGTCTTGTTCTTTGCTTGACGACAGAGAGACAGGGAGGCAAAGCCCAAGAGAGAAGGGGAAACCTTCCCTCTATGTGAATTTTAGCGACAGAGGAAGTGAGTAAATGGGTAATGAAAGGAAGAAGATACTTGTGGGGTTGTTTGTGGCAATGTTTTTGGGTATAGCAGTCTACTTCAAGCTTTGGTCTATTGATTACGCTATCTCCTCTGATGACACAGAGTTGTTGAGGTTTGTTTTCTGTTTCTTATCTCTGGTGTCTTTTCTAATCTCTTGTTTTTCGGTCTGTAATTTGCTTAGTTGGTTTGATTGCCCTTCTCAATGTACCAACTTCCAATAAATTCGATGCCTTTCGTCGATAAAAATTGTATCTTTTGGGTTGTTTGGCCTAGTTTAGGAAATTGCAGTTATGGGTCCTTCTGCATTTCTTAGAATGTGAAAGTTTGATGAATTGGCTTATAAGTTGACGAGTTGTGTGCCCCCTTTTCTGTCCTTTGTGGCTTTGACTTGCTAACATGGAATTCAAGTGGTAGTTCTTTTTTTTTTTTTTTTGGGGCAAATAAAGTGGTAGTTCTTTAACAGAGTAAAAATGCCGTACTGCTCATTTTATGTTCTACCAAATGTTAGAATTGGCCTTGTTCGTCTCTGATTCTTTGTTGATGTGATATTTAATTGAGTGAAAACAGACACTCGTAATGGAGATCCATCGAAGCAGAAACATGTTTGACTTTAGTTTACAGATACTGCTAGTCTAAGATCCATATAAGAGATTTTGGAGACTAATGGGAGGGTTTGACTATATTTTGGTTAGTCCAGACGTTTGTCAGGATGAATTTGTTTGGAGGCTAGATCTAGCCTCTTCTCCTACTGAGTGCTTTATTTCATCCTATGATATGTTCAAAATGACAATATCATAACCCGTTGCTAATTTATCCTTCCTCTATCCAAGGTTGCTAAGAAGACATACTTCGTTGTCTTTTATATCTGCGGTGCTAAATAATATTTCACATTTATCATTTTAATGGTTGAGTTGTACCTGTTTGTATCTCTTTTAATATATACGGGGCTTTATGAATTGCATTCTGCAGAAGACAGTTTGATCTTGCTAACAGGGACGCACTTGATGAGTCTGCAGAGTGGAGAATGAAGTATGATGAAGAGACAGAGAGAGCTGCCAAGTGTGATAAGGAACTGATAGAGGTAATTACAATTTTAACATACTTTCTAAACTGCTTAGCTAATTCCTTATAGCTTGTTGTGTTTTATGTAATCTTGTTCGTATCCTCAAGGGTGTCTGTACACGGGATTGTTTCAATTTTGTCCACTTTTTTATGTCAACTTGGATCTAGAAACAAACTCCTTTGTACAAGTATCCTTGCAAAGATATCATGTTTCCCTTCCTTTCCTTTTCTTCGTAAACAGCTCTAGCTAGACAAAGTTAAGTTTATTGAGAATCCAGATTTCACTTATTGTTTGATCGTGGGATTTTGTTTGGCTCAATAATTTCCATTTTGTCTTTCTAACAACTATGTGGTCTATATTCATGCTTTGTTTCTTGTGAGATACTGTAACATCCTGGGATTTTCAACGACTCTGGTCCATGTTTTCGAGTGGGAGTAAAGTGCTATGCAGAGGAGTGTTAATGTTAAAGGAAAAGATGACGGTACACAGTAGCTTACACACTGCTAAGCTATAAGTGTGTGTTGCTGATAATATAATACTATGATTTACAGTTCCACATTGCATGACACCTATTGAACCTCAGTTTTCAGACAGCGAATTCTAAGTTTTATCCATTTGAGTATGCTATCATCTCGGTTGAGATTCCTTGCAGTTTTACCACTTGACTTTCCCTTGCAATGATATGGGAGGAAATTGTATTTAACCAGTGAATTTTCACTGTCTGTTGACAGTTTAAGCAGAAAGTGGAGGATGCTGCCAGTGTTAACCAACAATTGGTCATGCTACAGAAGGTGAGCTTCTGACATTGAAAATCTCAATACCTTTGGTGTTGTATGTCAATGCTGTTTTCTTTGAGTTGGTACACGTTTCATCTGTTTTAAGTTCCTGCAATTCCTCTTCTACATGCTTTCTCATATCCATTGGATCTTAGTATGTAAATAGTTTCTTCTTTATTCATTCATTATGTTAATGAGGTGGAACTAATTGACTCTTTTTAAGGTTTTAATCTACTCCTAAAAGTTCATCAGGAGTTGAAATACAATTGTCAATGTTACTTAAACAGGATGTGTAAGAGGAGAACCACCATGCTAAGGTTTTAAGTGTGTGATTTGACTCTTATGATTTAGGAAAGCCTTTTGAGTTAGACTTGTTCTCTTTACAAGGTGTTACCTTCAAGTGAAAGTTTGTGACTCTGCTAACCATTTTCAAATTTACAGGAAAACATGGCCTTGGTGGAACGGATGGAATCTTTAGAAAAAGAGCTAAATTCTGCAAAGCTGAAGTGTCGCTCGCAACGGATTAATTAAACAGAATTCTAATGATATATGTAATTAGATTAAGATAATTAGTTCGTTTTCGAGGGAAGCTTGTCCTGGGAAAACATTCGCAACAAGGGATTTCATTATCTCATATATGGTAGGAAGGAGAAGGTCTCTAGAAGTAGATGTAACTTTTTACACCATATAACAATAAACAATGTCTTCGTCCTAGTTTAAAGATGTAAGAAGCCTGCAATGCTGTTGTGCTAGTCAGTATCTTATGTTTTTTTTCTGCCTCCTTTGTAGGCTTTGACACTGGGAAGAAGCATCGTTTTTCCCTTCTTCTCATGCTTAATAATGCACGTGAACATTTCAAGGAACTCGTGTATTTTCTTTAATTTGGCCTACCTTTCTTGAGTTTTGCTAGTTACATGTTCTATAGGAAAATATGGTCGTGTGTCAGGATGTGGGGCTGAAACAGGAGCGTAGTGGTGCAATAGAGAATTTTTTGAGGAAGGATACAACTTAGGACACACGATCTGGAATTTTGATGTGGCAGATTCTGTGTCTGTATACTGAAAAAAATGGTAAGATACACAACTTAGGACATGGCCAAAGCCACGTCCGCGAGGAATAACCTTATTTTTATATGCATTCTTTGCATATTTCAAACACTAGAAGGATTCAAGGATACATTAACCATGTTCAAGTTAGAATGAATTTAGTATGAGGCAAGTTACATATAATTGTATAAGTTATATTTTACAACTTATTATACTTTTGTAAACCTATTATATGAATATAAAATATGTACTCTTCTTTAAACGAATTATTAATCAACCATTCTTGACTCTTGAGTCTTGAGAGAGTAGGCATACTCAATTAGTTGAACCTCATTAAAAACTTTTTATTTTCTTTCATACTACTTTATTCTTGTTGCATATAATTTCTCGATGAGTACTGCATTGTACTTGAAGCAATAATAACTTCAATTGCAAGGTTTGTGTTAATGGTGTCCTGAATTTTTTTTCAACCCTGATTAGAGAGCAAATAATGAAAGCTAGCAATAGTAATTTTTGAGTTGGCAAAGTTGTAACTTTCATGAATTTGAAAATAGTGGCCAACTTCAATGCACATATATTTATTATATAAATGTGATGTTTGGCTTATTCAAAGTTAGTTGTATCTGGCTTTTATATTGCCAATTAAAGTTAGCTACTTTTTTTATGTTTCTTTCAAATAAGCCGACTTAGCACACTATATATATCTATTGTGTTGTTAAGTTAAGAAGGAGAGAAAAAAATTAGTGAGAGCTAATTTTAAGAAAGTTTTGAGATCCCTTGAGCATTATAATTCGAAAATTAATTTACTGAGTGGTGAGCACATTGGGTTTATTTGGATTCAAGAGTTAGTGTTATTTTAATTCCCTTTTTGTATTTCTCTAATTTATTAGTAGATTTTACTTCCCTTCGCCCGTGGACGTACGCTTACACCGAACCTTAAATTTGTGTCTTTTCTATTTTATCAAAATTTTTGTAGTTACATCTAATTCGATCGATCATAATAAGTGTTATCAAAGTCAACTAAATTTATTTAGGATTGGTAATGTCAGTTTTGATTTGTGACAAATCAAGATGCGTGCACTCCTAAAAATGGTTTAGAAAAGGCCCTATTAGGGAAGTACAAGATGCTTGCTACGATGACTAAAGAGCATAAGCAAGAGGCAAATGAGAAAGCCCTACTAGCCATTCAGTTATGTTTGTCAAATGAGATTTTGCATGAGATTATTACTGAAAAAACCATGAAAGTTTTACGGTGACGAAAACCTTTACAATGACGTTGGTGGCAAGATATCATTTGCACACAAGTAATATGGCTAAAGGTACACCTTTAAAATCACATATTGATGAATTTCTTTCTATTGTGATGGATCTGGAAAATATGGATATCAAGTACGATGAAGAAGATAAAATACTTATATTGCTGCACTCATTACCTCTGTGATATAAGCACTTTAAAGATACTATGATTTTCAGTAAGCCTAGGTTTACTGTTGAGGAGGTTAAGTCAACATTGTTTTCAAAAGAGTTTATGGATAAACAACTTGCATCAAGTAGTGATAGTCCTGCAAAAAGCTTGATCGTTAGATAGAGGTCTACCAATAGGGACTTAGCTAATAGCGTCCCAAATCTAAATCTAAATCCAAACATAGGAATATGACTTGCAATTATTGCAAGAAAAAGGGCACATTAAATCTGAATGTTTTAGGTTGTAAAACGGGCAACAAAATAAAGACAAATATATATATATATAAAAAGAATTATGACAAGCCCATTGAAGCCAATGTTGTAGAGGAAGAATTTGAATGCAATGTTCTCTCTATAATAGGAGACAACTTCAAATTTATGCAAAGGTGGATTTTAGATTCTACTTGCACTTTTCATATATGCCTTAATAGGAATTGGTTTTCTACCTATGAACCAATGTATAATGGAGTTGTTCTAATAGTTGATGATTACCCTTATGAGATTGATGTGATTAGAACAATTAAAATTAAAATGCATGATGGCGTAGTAAAAACGTAGACTAAAGTGCGACATGTTCCCTAATTAAAGCAAAATCTTATTTCTTTAAGAGTACTAGATGCTTCTGGTTATGAATTTGTTGGTGGAAATAGGGTTTTAAAAGTTCTAAAAGGGGTTCTTGTTGTGATGAAAGGTTGATGCAAAATGGCAGATTATATTTGTTGCAAGGAATTGTTGTTACAGGTACAACAACAATCTCTTCATCTCTTACATCAAAATTTGATGTTACTAAATTGTGGCATATAACGAGGACATATGAGTCAGAAAGGTTTGGATGTTTTGAGTAACAGAGGTCTTTTATGTGGCCAAAGTGGATCAAAGTTAGAATTTTGTGAGCATTGTATTTTTGGCAAACTGAAAAGAGTTAGCTTCAACACTGCAGTACGCAAAATCAAAATATTTTGGATTATATTCATTCACATCTTTGGGGACCTGCTCATGTTCCTTCAAAAGGTGGTGCTCGGTATATGCTTACCTCATTGATGACTACTTAAAAAAGGTTTGGGTTTATTTTCTCAAACACAAGAATGATGTATTTAACACCTTCAAACAATGGAAGGATTTGATAGAAAAGCAAACAACAAGAAAATTAAATGTCTTCACACTAATAATGGGTTGGAGTTTTGTGATGAAGGTATTGTCAGACACTTTACAATTAGAGGGACCCCACAATAGAATGGCATAGTAGAGCATATGAACAAAACTCTGCTAGAGAAAGTCCGTCGCATGTCATCCAATTCAGGTCTATCTAAAAATTTTTGGGCAAAAGCAGCTTCTACAACTTGCTACTTAATTAATCGTTTTCCATCTATAGTCATTAATTATAAGACTTTAGAAGAATTATAGTCTAATAAGCCTACTGACTATTCTAATTTGAGGATATTTGGTTGTTCAATTTATGTTCCTGTTAATGATGCTAAAGTGGAGCCTAGATCTAAAAAGGGCATTTTTGTTGGTTATCCCCTAGGTGTAAAGGAATATAAAGTCTAGTATTTTGATCCTAAAACACTTAAAATTGTAATCAGTAGGGATATAATATTTGGTAAGTTTGTTATGCTTCACCCAAGAAAGGAGATTCCTACTTCTTTTGACACAAGCATGAAGAATCTAGTTAAGTTTGCAGAAGTTGAGGTGGAGAAATTACCTTTAAAGGATGATGTCTTACAACAAGAACTATTTCAATTACCTATTCCCAATGTTACAAATACCGTACTGATATTGGTACCAGATTTAATTCTGGTACGATACTGTACCGATATTAGTCAATACTAGATACCGTTTCAGGTAATTTTTAAAATTTATAAAATAGTCCCTAAATTTTATACAATTGCAAAATAGTCCTTCAATAATTTATAATTTATAATTTTACATCAACTTTATCTTTAAAAATCATAATAATAAAATTTAAAATAATTACAATTTATTTATTTTTCTT
>JANIHY010000004.1:55020463-55046558 GCA_027479065.1 Erythroxylum brevipes | reverse complement strand
TTATTTATTATATATTAATTTTATAACGATTTACTACTGATTGAATCTCTAAATTTTATTTTATTTTATCACTTGGTTCGATGTCTTATCTAATTTTTTAAATATTGAAATTTTCACAATCACTTCTAAATTCAGCTTAACATGTAATGCATCCTGATGCAAATGATCTGTTGATGGTTTAGGCTCATAAAAGTTGTACTTTGGATAAGCTCAATGGGCTTGGAGTCTCAATCACCGATACCACATCACACCGCACCACAAGTCGCCATCAAAAGTGACGACAGCATGACGGTGTAGTCGAGCCAATAGTTGTGAGTTTGGTTAAGAATGAACTGGAGTTAGGTCGAGCCTGACAGTTTGACACGCCATCTAAAATCTCTGTCAGATTTTAGACAAAGACTTGAAAGGACTGTAAATAAACGCATATTTTACATGTCATAATGTAAAATGAAAAGCCAATAAGTTAGAATCACATCAAGTGAAAGGTGAATCCGCGTTCCATTTTCACAATTTTGTATACGAAATGCCCTTTTAACACGAGCAAGAGAAGAGAAGTTTGGAAGCAAAGATTCAACTAATGGCAGTGGAACCCCATGCTTTTAACGTTTTGTGATAGTCTGGGCGTTCATGATAGGCTTCTGACAAATTCACCAAATAAGATAGCGATGATGTCATGGTGCTAGGCTTTCTTTTTTAGGAGGTAAGATAAATCCAATACATTATAATTAGATGTTGATAAACAAATAAACGAGTGGCACTGGCAAGGCGATGATGATCTTATATAATAAGTATTGTTGAAGAGTTTGGGCAAGAAAGTGTGAGCTCTAGAAGGTTTAACCAAAATCATTCAATGCTGATGATGTACATGTTCCGTGTACCATGCCTCATTTGCAGTGGCTTGGATCTTTCAAGAGCAAGCTTTTCTATAATATAATAACAATAATATTATTTTATAATATAAGAGACCCTTTTGAGTGCTCTTGTCAAATAACTGATCCTGACAGTTTTGTTCTTGACGTAATTCTGAAATCAACGTAAAAAAAAAAAAAAGCAAAAAGAAAACTAGGTAAGGCTTTATTTTAATGGATCCTTAATGTCCTTGGTAGAAAATATGGCTTACATGGTGGAAACTGGGTTCTGAAAACAAAGTATGAAAAACAATTTCATGCTTTGGGAAAGGTTTTTGTCTCCCTCCGCCAATTCCTCTCCTCTTCCTTTGTGCTTTTGACCATTTGCCTTCTTGATTACTTAAACCCGCTGTTCTTCATTAAATTTCAACTTCTCAAATCCAGAACTGTAACTGTGTGAACATTAATAATCAAGTCCCATGCATCATCTCGTTTATTTCTCTCACGTAGAAATGAGCATGCATGTTGGTACAAGTACCAATAACATAAAACAAAATCAGTAAATGAAACGAGTTTAGAGGAGCAAAAGAAGAAAGACACAATATATACAAGAGAAGTCGTTGCTCACACGATATCGGCAACTTTCACGAGGTCCAACTTGGGATCTGATCGCCAGAGATGGCTTGTGTTCCGGGTTCTGTTGTTATATTACCGTGAAGGCATTCTTGTTCTTCACCCACATGCATCATCCATTGCTTAATTAAAATTACGTAAAACTGCAATATAGTCCTTCTGGTTCAGGATATTATACTTATCACAAAAACTAAAAGATTGCCCTTTATTTTATTCACTTTTAACTTATTTTGTTGAATGGGGAAATCAGAGAACCGACAGGGTGTAAGGTGGTTAACGTTAAATGTTTGGTTTGAAAGAAAGAACAGCCCAATCATCGAAAACGCCGCAACACATGCAACGTGACCCTCTCTTTCCTTTTCCCTTTGTTCCTGCTTACGTTAGCCACACGTGAATCTATTGCGAGTCCCAACTTTTCAACTTGTTAATCTAGATATATTGTTCAATATTATGATATTTTATTGTGTCTAATGAATCTCAATTATTTATTTATATGAGTCTTGTATAAGTCTTGCGTAAGTTCCGTAAAATAAATAGTTGAAATTTTATAAGACAGAATAAGACAAGATTAGAAATATGATCTGTCAATTCTATTTACTGATTTTTATTATATTCTAGGGAATGTGTTATTTGCAAGCCTTGGAACTTCTGTTTTTCTTCGTTTGCAAAGAAATGAATTAAGTTATTGACTCTGTCTTTGACAATATTGTTTCCACAATCCCAATGGTAGACTATATTGGATTCTTTAGTTAATACAAACAACTGCAGGTTGGCACATTTACTTCCGTTGCTGAAACTTTAGAATTGAAAAAGGCCTTGAAGGGGCTGATTGATCATTAGTTGAGTGTCGTGTCGTTGTGTGGACGGTGGACTTCTGCTTCTGAAGATCATTTATGGGATTTGCTCAAGTTGTTTTATATATCATGCTTTTCAATTACATGTTCCAGCAGGTTACTAGCTGATATACCTAATATTTCTAATAATTTTTAGTTGGAATCCATTGTAGTGTGGAACATCTTACATGTGATGAAAGTCAAACCTTTAACCAACTTGAATTTTGTATGACACACGATGCAACGATTACAATATTCTTAGGATGCATCTATCAGGGTGAAGAATAAAATAACATGTTTGATTTGTTGTTTAAGTTTTGTTTGAATCATCGAAAGATTTAATCAGTTCAATCATAAAAATTTTGAAATGTTCAATTTTTCAGCTCAATTTAACTTTCTTATTGTTAAAAATTGATCAATTTATTAAACTTAATTAATTGATCATATTTTTGTAAATTAATAAGTTATTACAAACTAAAACAAATTGATTAATTTTTATTTAACAATCTTTTTTTTAATTAAACTTTAAAATTTTAATAATTAATAATAATCTCTTTCAATTATATTTCAAATTTTTTAATTTTATTTAATCTTTAATCAATTTTATGAAACTGGAACCTTTTAACTTTTGATTTAATTTTTCTTTAGCTTGACATTTAAGAGTGACTTCCAAGATATCCTAACCAAAATTTGGGCGTCAAGTCAAGGAACAGTCAGAAGATTTGATGCCAGCATTCTTTCTGCAATTTATAAATTAAAAATACTTAGTACCTTATGTTTAATCTGGCATAATTAGCAGTTATTAGATTCGAACTACCATTCCAACGGGAGGGATTCACCTTCTTTAAGTTAGAGAAGATAGGGATACGGCAAGAACACAGAATTCTATAAGGAATTTGCGTTTGCCTTCATTTGTATCACTTCACAAGGTTGAAGGTTCCCATTCATAAAGATCTTTGTTGCATAGAAGAACAGCTCCTGCGAACAATTTCGTCTTCCCAACAAGGGAAATTTACCAAATGAAGGAAACAAAATAGATGGCCTAGATTGGTAATACCAACAAAATGCTGGATGGAATTTTACAAAAATCCACTTACGTCTGTCTCACTTCCAAAATCAAGATGATAAACAAGAATCAAAGAGGATTAAAGCTTTTATGTCCAATGAATTAGACTGGAGCGGCTCCTCCCACAACTTTGATGGAAGAAAGGATTTTGACAACCGGCTGTACAATGTGAAGCTGAAGCTATTTCTCTATCTACCTTCCTAAATTGTCACTGCTTGAATCCGTTAGAATTGTCAACCTTCTTGCTGTTTTCATGAAGTCACTGCAACAAATGAGCAAGCAACATAAGATCAGGATCAGACAAAAAACCTGAGGCAAACCAATTTTGAAAGCCCTCAGGAAAATGGTTTTCTAACTAAAAGTAACCCAAATGACACGAACCTGAAAGGTTCATCTCCGATGTGCTTAACAGCACCAGTAACATCTCTGTAAAGCACATTGCTCAGTGTCTCTGAATTTTCTAAGTCAAACATGTCTGTCATTTTTCTGTACAGCTCATCATACGAACCAAGTAAGGAAAGATCAAGGGTGCGACCCACGTCCTCTGATTCCATGAAGACTTTGCAGTGACCAGTTTCAAGAGAAGGCTCAGGATCTTGCTGCTGAAGGGCAGACCCAGAACCATCAGAAAGATTGGATATCTTACCTAACTTGCCTTCAGACCAACTCTTTCCTGTAAGAACTGGTGAGACTGCATCGCCCGAGCAGCTTAGAGAGATCTGCTGTTCAGTAAGTATTGGCTGGCCAAAAAGTACAAGCTGGGGTGTCTTCGTATCATCAGGTTTCTTTGAAGTCTGGGAAGAATGAGACATAGTTAAAATGCAAGAAACATTCTCACTGAAGCTGGACTTCGGAATGATCGGACCATGTGAGCTTCTATCATGTGTAGCAGCACGATCAAGTAGGGGCGGGAAACCAGCCGGAAGTAGACCTGTGTGCAATTTGTTGAAGTGGAAATCTGATAACGGTAAACCATAATGAGCATGCCTGGCTCCCTGCATGCCAGCAGGATTGTTGTTGGGCAGACAACCAAATAAGGGGTTGCTGGGGAATTTTGGAACCGGAAATTGGCCATCGAGGGGTAAATCTGAATGTTGTGGCAGTCTCAACTTCTTCCTTGGTGATGAGAAAGGAGAGAGATGGATGTAGGGCATGTTAGATACCAATTCCACTAGCCAAGGGTTGACCCGCTTTACATTCTGAAGTAAATCTGGCTCGTCCCATGTAACCTGCAACATATTTCCCCACCTCATAAGATAGAGCTGCTGTAGAACAGAATTTGAGCAGTTCAAAATGACATACAAATCAAAACGTCAACTGTTTCCAAACATGGAACATGGTCATATCAATCAGGCTTGAGGTTCCCACTCATTAGGATCCCAAGAAGAGAAATTAAAAAGTAGGTGCTTAAGCTGTACAACTCATAAGCTCAAACTAAAGACCTTTAACCAGCAGGGAAGTATAGCAAGATATCACTCAATCTCTCAGAATGAGAACTCTGGCCTGTATGTGAACAACACCTGATTAGCAATTACATCAAATGGTGACGGCTGAATTAATAGTAGACTATGAAATTAGGTAAAAACTTACATATCGACTAAAGAAAATCAATTTTGTCACTTGCGATCAAAAGAAATGAATCAGGGATCTTGTATGGAGAATGTTGAATCTACTAACAGTGCATGACAGAGAGTAAATTGAGATTAGAAGAAGACGTTACCTGTAGAAGCCCCCATGGTGAATCGGACCAACGCAGAGGATCAGCAACATGAACAGCAGATATTGTCCCCATGAACCAACTAATACGTGAAGAGTCCTCAGTTTCAAAGGCCATTTTGAACCTCATCCCTGACCTCCACCGGATCTGTAGTGCTGTTTTCACCAATGAAGCCTTAACACAAAATTCTGGAGTACTAGCTCGAGGGTAGTAAACAACCTCAAAAGGCTGCCCTTTTGCAGCTAAAGTTGCGGCTTCGACAACAGATTCAGGCTTCACTTTACGTCTACCAATAAGACCACCACTCGAATTCGAATTATTCCCATTCCCACTTCTCATCAGCTTATTCTCATCTTCCCTCAAAAAGGCAGCGAACCCACCATAAGGCACAACACAATTGCCTCCTGCAGGATTCCACGAAGACTCAGGCCCACCTCCAATCCCTCTTTTCGCTCTCCGGATTCCAACACAGAGATCTCCATTCTCAGCCCTCAAGAAAACTATCGAGTCCCCAGCCACAAGCTTCTTGTGGTTTACAAACGTACTCCAACCAGTGGTTAGAAGATGCCTCCTAGGCGTTCCTCTATATATATGCCTAAACTTCCACGTATCACCATGAACATCCTTCGCAAGAATGTTCTGCACAGGAGGGTCCGCAGAGTAATCTAGCCTTGGAAAAATAGTCTCCGCACAATATCTTGGCACAGAGAAGCCTCCACCATTGTTAGCATCGGATTGAGTTAATGTCTTGGCGAATGAAGCCGGCTTATTATCTTGTGCTTCTGTTCCATTCGTACCAGCTTCTTGGTCATCCAAATCATGGTCGTTGGCATTTGTTGGCGTCAACTTCATTTTGGCGTAGACCTCGTCCGTCTCAGGATCGGCCATAAATTTGACAGCAGAGACTCTGCAGAGAATATAAGGTGGTAATCGAGGTGAGCTCCTGAGATCAACCGGACCACCGGCGTGTTCGGCGTGGCCTTGAGGGAAGTAAAAGACTTTAGAGTTCACAGCCGGCATTTGGACCATGCCGCCGGCACAAGCATGCCAAAGCTGAGAGTCCAAGCACTTCTCTAGCTCTTTCATTTTCTCTTTTCGTTCCATGAACGTAAACAGTTCAACACTATTCGAACATAAAGTTTTCTCCTTCAGCGCCACTGATATAATACGTCTCACTAAGTGCTGCAAAACCCACAAAAATAAAAAAAGAAAGGCTAAGTACCACTTTGACAAGATCAAGCTGAGGGAAATTAACTAGGCACAATTCAACTGTATCATTATCTTATAAAGCATATAATATGATCAAAAGTTCTTTCTCATTTCTAAGCAGAGAGAAAAACTACTCTTCTCAGCTAGCACTGGGAAGTAAAAGGATTATAACCAGAAACAGAATCCTAAGTTCAACTTGGTATTTACAAGAATTTCGACATTACTGACTGAAATTTCCTGGTACCAAGCTTCTTCACTTCCGGTAATCTTCCGTTTCAAAAGTTCCACACGTGCCAGAGCTGTAGATATCATTCAGATGCTCCTCTCCTGAACTGAAAATCTTAGCTTCAAAGAATCTGAGTAGTTACTTTTCAACAACACGTATACAATAACAGTTGCAAGCCCAAAATTGGAGACAGAGACTTGGCTTGCCTTTACACACAGATTCTTCTGTCAATCAACCCAGAAAATTAAAGGAAAAGATCTTTCACATCCCAAGGAGCTCTGTTCTTTCAGCTATTAGTAACAGAGAACACAGACTAGTCTCAGCAAATTTTCTCTCAACTTCGTAGATAAAAGGTGGAACCTTTAAGTCACACGGTAGCAAAATGAATAGAAAAATCACAGGAAAAGAAAAGAAGCCATGATGGTGAATCTTCATGTAGTTCGAAAAGATTCAATCAAAGACATCGATGGCCGACAGAGGAGCAGATAAAAAGCCATCCCTCATCAGCAGAGCGAGAGAGAGAGAGAGAGAGAGAGAGAGAGCTAAATTTTGACATATACACACAAAACACTGAACGAACAGAAAAAAGGACCTTAAAGCTTCGAACTTTATTGTTCAATTTTACTCATTGGCTAATGTAATAATAATAATAACCCATTTAATTATCTATTATTTTATTACCCTCAATTTTAGATTTCTTCCCATTTTCTTCGGATCTGAAGAAACCTGTGCATCTTCAGAAGCCAGCAAAACAACAAAGATCTTTAAGGAACCTGTCCAGTCCAATTTCTTATTCACCTGTCTTCTTCTTTTAAATCATATAATAGTCCTATACTCATTCCCTATTCCCTGCTAGGGCCATACATAGTTATTAGTCTCAAGGTACTTTTTATATATATATATATATATATATGATTAAAGATGAGTAACGTAATGCAGACAATGGTGAGATCTTGATGCAAGTGATTGTTAACTGAAGTGAGGGCTTGCTCTTAAAGCAAGACAGTCATGAACTACATAAGTTGAACCCGAGTTAAAAGATCCCTTGTACCAGAAGTCAACGCCTAACTGAAACTGTTTTTTCACATTTTGTTTCTTGCTTTCCTCACTCTCTTTAAAAAAAAAATTGTAAATATACCTCTGAATGAGATTTAATAATTTTTATGTTGAACAATTAACACACAAGATTCTTTATTTTGCGAGAATAAAAAGAAGGGTATTAATTATACACAAATTATATATATATATTTTTATAAGAATATTATTATATTTGTGACTCGAATATGGGACCTTTCAGTCACAAAGTACAATTTTATTAATTGTTTCAAAGCTTACTCTTTGTGATTATAATAAAGTGATGATGTAAAATTGAAAGATAAATTCAAGTAATGAGGTTTCTACATCAAGGTGGAATAATGCTCAATGGTCGAATGTCATTACTTAAAACAAAGATATGGAATGATTATCAAATTAATATAAGCTTGTGGTCCTCAAACTCTCAAAGTCTGGTTTGTACGAAACAAGATGTTAATATGTTATTATCACCGAAAAGAACATTATTTAATGGGCCAACCATATAATTTTTAAAATAATTTTATTATTTAAAAAATATTCTCATTATTTTAAATATCTGAAAAGATGACCTTTTATTAAGTTTTTATCCAATTATTTTGACATCAACCATTTATAAAGTTTTGAGTTAAAATAATTATACAAACTTTGTTACGTATACAATCTCATATGATAATTTTCATAGAAGAAATGACAAATCCTAATGTATAAGGCTCTTCGATTTATACGAGTAAGAGGAGGGTCATCAATTATATGTAATCTTCTCTTTATATTTTACGAAAAGAATATTTTCATAGCTTAAACTCGTATTTTCATTGTCACAATTTCTTTATAGAAGAAAGAATTTAGGAATGACTCAGACCTACGCATGCATTACTTAATGATGCAATATTAAATATATATCAAATTTCTGAATCTTCCTCACATATCAAAACTCTTTTCCATAAAGTTGATATTTGAGTATTTTACTCATAAGAAAATTATAATTCACGTCCCAATTATATGATTAATATATTATTTTTATTAATATTATTAATGAGAGGTTTAATAACAAGTTATTTCTTAAAAAATTAAGAATTTAAATATTTTATTAATATTTTTTAAGTTCGAATTAGAATTACAAAATTTAATAAAGTTTCAATTTTTTAATAAAATCAAGTAAATTTTAATAATATAAATCTTTTTTAAAAGTGTAAAACTAAAAGAAAGATTTATGATCTTTTGCTTAATTAATTAGTGAATTGATGAATAATTAGCCTTATTTAATCTTTTAATCTATAGTCGGCAGTCCCTCATAATGTAGCACTCAAATGCAGCAATGACCAAAGTCGGCATTATCAAAACAAAACACTTTTTAAGGAACAGAGGGCCCAATTGAGAGAGAGAGAGAGAGCTTGTTGCAGAAGGACATTGAAAGAGATTGATGAACCAAAACAAGAACATTAGCTGCAACTGTAAAGGGGCCTACCCTTTGGTTAAAGACGTGGGATGGAACAAGCAAATAGTGGTTGGAGAAGAAACACCAACCAAAGCCAGAACGTGCATCTGAGCCCACTCTTCACCTTGGAGCATCATCATTAGAACTCAAAACCCATTACACATCACCAAATAAAAATCCTGCGTGCCCCACTTTCAACCTTCATAGTGATCTTTAACACATTGATTTATTGTGTCCATTAAATCTCAGCTATTTATTTATATGAATTTTGCAGGGGTCCTGTATAAATAAATGCGAATCTCTCATAAATAAATGGCTGAGATTTACTGGACACAATAAGACACCATAAAATTGGACAGAGAATCTTGTCTCTCGTCCACCATCATTGGCAATAAATTACTAAAAAAGATAAATTGAAAATTTCACTCTTGCCAAGATTCGTTTTATGTGTTTAAGGATATTTTGAGGTTAGCTCAAACATGGATGAAAACCCCATGTTCTAAGGAACTACATAAGGTTAATGCACTTTTGAGGCAAGGAACTTGTGCATTTAACCATCAAATCAGACTAAAGAAGATGATCGACCCATTATATCTGAAAGCAAGACCACCAACAAGGAGGGTCACGAAAATAGAGACCTAGCTAACATATGAGTAGTGTTTAACGTGTTAGCTTATTTTGTTTTCTAATCTTGTTTCATGGTGTCTGTTAGGATCAATCCCTTTATTCTTACAGTACAATGTCCCACCCTCTCTCCCACCCAATTCTTTGAATTATGAGGCATTACAGATGTCCTATGCTAAAACAACATGCACTTTCTGACTCTGCTATCGTCCTTTTATAAAGTATAAAATGCCGCGTAGTACTGAGATGCTAAGTTTGGAAATGCACAATACAACACTAAACACGGTGGCATTTACCTACTTGCCCATTAAATGTCCTGATAATTGAAACTTTTTTTTGCTTTAGTGCATGTGGGGCGGATTTATCATGGTTGAATGATTTTAAGGGAAGTGTCTTGAGTTGCATTCAAGCTTTTGAAAAGAAACTTGTTATTTTGGCCCTTTTCGGTTCTTGTTTCTGCATGAACAAGAACTGGAAACTGTGTATAGCCTGCTAAGTTTAGGAATCCTAATTATACCTGAATCTACCAGCTAGCACCTGTAGAACCTTTTAAGCTCTCAGGAAATGAAAATGAACCAACAAGTAGACACCCCACTTTCGATCTCAGGTTGGCATTGTATGCTACTAATGCCACAATCAAGCAGTTGAAACGTAATGTTCAGATCGCTCTGTGATGAACTACATGCATCCCATATTGTAATGATGTTTGCCGAACTTTCTCAAAAGGGTTATTGCTTTGACGTCATACTATGCATGTCCATAATATAGTACAAAGTTACAAATGGTAAAACAAAAGACTTTACTAAACCTACGAGCCTCGATCTTGATGGATACATTTACGTCCTTCCCTTCAAATGTAAGATTGGAGTTCAAAACCCCCATGTAATGAAGAGGTCTTGAATTACAGGATTCAACTGTCGATTGGTCAATAATCTCTTGTTTTTTAAAACTCCAATAGAACACTCATTTATCAAAACTAAAACAATACCCGAAAGTTCTTCTTATATCATCAGTTGACCCTCCCCACTGACTGTCAGAATGACCATGAAAATGAAAATTCTGATTATAACAAAATTTAACTCCATAATGAAGAGTCCCTTTGACATATCTCAGTATGCATTTGGCTGCTCTAAAATGTTCTTCAATTGCACAATGCATAGATTTGTACAAAACACTCATAACTTGCAATATTTCAGGCCTTCTTGTTGCGAGATACATTAGGCACCTGATCAAGCTTCTGTAATAAGCTTCTTTTATCTTTTCTACACTACCTTCTTTGCTGACTTATTTCTCCTTTTAATTCGTAGGAGTGCTAGCTGATTTTCAATCATCCATCTGAAGACTTTTTAGAATCTCCTTAGCATATTTCTTTTGACAAATGAATACTTCATGTTGATCTTGTTTAACTACCATGCCAAGAAAATACGCCATTTCTGCAATATTTGTCATCTCAAAGACATTCATCATTTCCTTTTTAAATTGCTCAATGTGCACAATATTATTTCATATTACCAAGAGGTCATCAACATATAAGCAATCAAGAAAAAATCACCAAGTTAGATTTATAATATCTAACACAGAGAGTGGATTCACTCAGACTTTTTGCAAAGCCTAGGCTCAATAAGTGCTTATTAATTCTGCTGTACTAAGACCTTGAGTCTGCTTCACACCATACAAAGCCTTTTTATTAAAAGGACTTTATGTTCCTGCTCTTTCAAATGACAAATGACGGTTGAGAAGAGTTGATTTGACATCAAGTTGAAATACTTGCCTGCCATTTTAAGCATCTAATGCAAGTAATGAGGTAAGTAGAAATGAGGTGAGATTTCTGACCAAGTTGATAGCCACAAGAAAAAAGGATACTGTTAACTTGAAGTACAAAACTAAAGACTTTTTAAAAGAATGAAGACAATGAATAGTCTAAGAAAGGGTACTGCAATAATCTACATTCATTCATTAATGAAGACAATGAATAGTCTAAGAAAGGGTACTGCAATAATCTACATTCATTCATTAAATTGAAGAGCTATTTATACATGTTGAGTTGCTAACACAACCACATAAAACCTACTATAATTAATTAGCAATGTCTAACTTATTGGCATAATTACTTGTAGAACAAATAGGAGAATCATAACAAACCAAGACTTAGTCAAATAAACTACAGCAATCAGAAAAATCTGATTGTAATAGCTACCGAGGCATGGTCTCAACAGATACAAAAGACAAAATGTGGGCTTTACCTAAAAGGCACAAATGTTGACACTTCCTCTCTCTCTCTATCTCAAGTAATCCTACACTTTAATCTCCCCATTCTTCTTGTCCAATGTTCGAGGAGGGTTTAACACATTTATAAGTAAACCTTTAGGGTCATCTTGGGATGTCATTTCAGCTAAACTCTATTCAATTTCATCCATCTCGAATTCAATAGACAAATTTAAAATTGATAAGATTTTGATCTCTTGGACTCCACTTGATTCAGTTTGAATAGCTTGAATTGACGTCGCTTGTTTAATGACTAAAGAATCTTGTGAACAAAACGATCCACTATTATCTTAAACATCATTCAACTCTAAAAATTTGTTAAATTTTTTATATAATTTATGACCTTAATTTGAGTTAATAAACTAAATTAATAATTTTGATAAACTAAAGAGAAAATAATTTTCTAAAAAACTCTTATATGACTCTTTAATCATATTAATATGTTAACTTAATAGCTTTTAAAGTAAAATTTGTGTAATTGGTTATGATATATTTAATTTAATTTGTTGATAGGGATCCTATTATCTTGCTACATAATTAGACAGCCTAGAAGGGAGGTGTACAAAATTAGAAGGCCTATAGTTAAGAGTTTAAGTCAAATTCTCAACTATTCTTCATTTTGGTAATGACTCCAAGGGTGCTTTGTTTGTTGTAAGAATTTTTATAATCCAAAAGATTGTATTTATTGACTTTGCATATTTATCCATGGCTAGGATTTGGTAAAATCCTATTGTTCTTTTACATTCAGACAACATATATCAAGAAAATGAAGGTTGTTTGGAAAATATAAGCATCCTGTTTCATAAGTTTGTCCTAAGCATCCTATTTCATAAGTTTGTCCTTCCCTACAATATTACCCATAATAAAAGGCCATTACCTCTTATTTCAACTTATATGCATTCGATGTTGAATTTTCAACCAAATTATTCAGGAGCAAGTGCATTTAAAAAAAATTAGCATTTGATTCAGCGACCATTTGACATAGTAAACATAGGTTTGTTTGAATACCATTGCATTTATCCTTTGTTTGAAGCCTTTGCCTTACTGCTAACCAATTAATAAAAGAAGACTTGGGGAAAGAAGTTTAGACCAAATAAGATGAAACTAAGGAACTTTCAAAGAATGTGGTGTAAATAAGTCATAACATAAACTATTTGTAAATATTTGGAATGGTTCTTTTAACCAAATCACCCTATCCATCTTGATAGGTATATTGATAAGAAGACTACTAGCACCTTTGAAGTTATATCTCCAATTCCCTTCCAAAATTATGTTACTTACCTTGGCTTAAGGATGGATTTTCATAGTAAATGCATGCATATCATGCTTAAGGTGTAAAGGCCCTAGGTTGGACCAATTCTCAAACCAAAACCATGTGTGTTCCCTATTTTCTATCAAACTCTTGAAGGAAAAGTAAAGTTTCTCTTTAAGTCTTAGCATATGTATTAAGGAAAATGAATGTTCCCCACTCATTTTAAACCATTAGAAACTAGTGCCAAATAAGTAGTATTCATAAAACCATTTAGACCAACGAGCCTCCCTATTATTTAAAATCCTTAATGTCCTTTTCACAATCAAATTTAAATTACGGTTTGAAAGGAGATCGACCCCAATCCACCTTCTTGTTTGGGAAGGCATAAGACTTCCCATTTGATCTTTTCCCCTTTTGATTCATCAAATTTCCCTTACTATAGAAAGTTCCTCATAATCTTCTCTATTTCCTTGGTTATTCTTTTTGGTAGGACTAGATAGGAGCTTTAGCGAATATGTAAATTCCTCAGGATAGATACAATTAATTGCAACCTACCTGCAGCTAACAAGGTTCTATTTTGCTAAGAATTAACCATGCTTCTAATAGATTCTTACAATGGTAAGCAGTTTAAATATCTTGGCTCCTTAGTTGTAATTGGAATTTCAAGGTACTAAAAAAGGGCTTTATTTACATTCAAAATAGAGATAAAGCTAAGTAGTTTCATATGTTAAGAATCGGCAGAAATATAGATCTTATTTTTGTCTCTATTAACTTTTAGACCTGAAAGTTTTGAGAATTGGTCGAGAAAGCTTACTACTAATTGCAGAAAAAAGAGGGTTTTAACTTATGATGGAACAAGTAATTTTCATTGGCATTTATTTTGGGTTTTAACAATCTAGAGAGTATTTCAATTGCTATGGTAAATAGATAAGGAGATAAGAATCATCTTGTCTTAGCCCCTTTAAAGAATTTAGAAGCCGAGCCATTTACTAGAATATTGTAGGAAGTTGTACTTATGTGTGCTTTGATCCATCTATAAAAGTCAAATGCTTGGAGATAGTGAAATATAAAATCCCAATCTAAGGATTCAAAAGTTTTACAAAATCTACTTTTAGATAGCAACTCTTAATCGGCATTTTAGTGTTGTAATCTTTGAAAAGCTCATGTACTAGTAATATATTGTTACTAATAGACCCCCTATAGATGAAGGCTCCTTAACTTGGACTTATGATTAGCTTGCGAGCTTCCTTGAGTTTGCTTGCTAAGAGTTTAGATATTAACTTGTAAATGTTATTACATCAGGAGACTGGGTGGTAGTCATATATGGAGTTATGGTTCTTTAATCCTAAAGACCAAAAACACATAAGTTATATTTAACTCTGTAAAGATTTTCCCACTCCTGAAAAGTTCCCACACAGTATCAAGAATTAATATCCCAGTCAAGTTCTATATTCTTTGAAAGAAGTATGCATTAAAACCATCAAATCCAAGCATTTTATTTGGATTTAATCTAAATAGGACCTCTTTGATCTTTTGTGCATTAAAAGGCCTGATAAGACTAGCTTTTTGATTTAAACTCATGTGATCTAATTCATGAGTTAAGAAGCTACTAATTGGCTTGTATCCAATAGATCCTTGTGGAAATTGAAAGCTATTTTTACCTATTTGAGATCTATCTTTGAAAATTTTACCTTGCTGATCCAATAGATAAATAATTTTGATCATGATTATTCTAGCTATGATGGAATTGAAGAAGAAATTAGTGTTGATATCCCCTTCATTAAACTAGTTTACCTTTTCTTTTTGTTTCAAAAGAGAACTATAAGCTTAAAAAGCTTATGTGTAGCCCTTAAGAGATTGTTTCTTAAGGAACTTTAGGGTTTGGTCATTAGGTTTCAAGTAAGCCTCATCATATGTTTTACTTAGGGACTCCATGGTAGATTGTAATCTTAAGCTAGTATTCCCATAGACCCTGCCTTGACAATCTTTAAAGCCTTACTTGATTAATCCTAACTTGCACATAAGTTGGTAGGATTAACATCCTAGTATATATGATTCAATCTAGCTTTGGAAGCTAGAAAGTTAAAGAATCTAAAGGAGGTTTTAGGAGCTATAGATGAGGTGATATTTGTTACCTTAATATATGACTAATCTAAGGTTAACGAAGCTCTAAAACTAGCAAAGGACCCAGGGAATTGATTCCTCCACTTGTCATTCACTAGGACTTAGTCCAGCTTTTTCCTGATTAGCCATTCCCCCTGCTGATTATTAGACCAACTGAGAAACAATCCTATATAGTTGAGATCAAGAACTACTAGTAGAGAAGTTACTTAACTAAGTTCCTTAGTCAAACTCTTGTAACTTGTCCTCCCTCCTTCTGCTTCACAATTATGAAGTATGCAATTAATATCACCTCCTAACAACTAGGAATTATGGATATTAGCCTGAATTTTCCTTAGAGACCCCTATAAATTTTGCCTTTGAAAGGTCAAATTAGTTGCTTAAATAATGGAGACTGTAAAAAGGATGTCATACTGCTCAAAGAAACATTTAAGATGCATTAATTGATATGAATAGTCCAAAACTTGAATATGGACTAGGAAAGGATAAAAAAGCCCCACGATTATGTTAAGGAAGTGATAAGAGTGGTTAGTAAAGAAGACCACTTAGGACCAAAAGAGTTGAGGAATACCTAGAGCTTTTCAACCCTTTTTTTGTTTCCAAGATTTTTAGGAGTATAGGCTTCTTTCTATAGTAATGTCCCTAACTACTTGCTATTTGTGAGGGTAATTAAGCCCTCTAATGTTCCAAATTAAGATATTTGCTTGAAGAGTTATCACATCCAATTTTAGCCTTATTAGTCGTCCTTCTTTATTTTCTCCTAAAGGTGAAGAGGCGGACCATTGTGAACTCTTTCCCTTAATGATCCAAATTGGGTGAGGGCATTTCTTCAGCTTTGGAACTATCTTTGGGAACCAAATTCTAGTCCTTAATGGTGCTTGTATTTTGAAGAACATATGAGCTTAGGATATGATCTTCAGAGGTGTTTAAAATTTGAAGTATAAAGGTAGCAGCCTGATCTTTAAAGGAGCTTGGACTATGAGGTAAGATACCTGGGAGTTGGAGATTACTCCTTTAACTTTTGCGCCTCCCTTAGAGCTAACACTCTACTAGCCAACGTTTAAGTTCCTAATTGAGCATAATTAACTAGTATTAAATAAGAATTGACAACTATCCCTTCCTAAAACTAGCTTTTGATGCAATTATATGGCAAAGAACTTATAAGTAGGCTTCCATTGCTTGGCTTGGGTAACAGGTTTCAACTATAGGATAATTGTATTTCAGGTTGCATTAAATCTTTAATTTCATCCAGTTTCAAGATAGATAAGGCCTCAGGAAGTTGTATTCCCTTCTTCACTTTAATGGACATTCTAATATATCCTAACCTATCTATGTTAATCATGTAAGTGTCTATGTAAAGGAGTTTTCTAAGGAACTGGCCAAGTAGCTAAGCTCTTTTGCCATCTAGTAGTCGTATAAGATTGAGTAGAAGTTGATCCTAAGGGGAATAACTTCAATCCTTCTCCTATCTAATTCAATTCCAGGATTCCATTTCTTGAGAATCATGAGCTATCCACCAATATTTCAAGGCTACGCTCTATAATAGATATCATGTCAATACCCTCAACAAATTTGAATATGAATGCCTTACCCTCAATTCACAACATTTTCTCTAGACCGTACTTACTCTATTTAATTGAGGCCCATAATTGCACATGAGGAGAAAAGACCAAACTAATTTAAGAAGACAACCAGGAAGTTACTCTAGTGTGTAATATCTCAATAGGGGGAGAAATTATACCATTCACTAGAGAGGAGTTTATAGTAAGCTTCACCTTGGGTTGGTTATAGCTAGCAAATTTACTCCAAGCCTACTTAGAAGTAGGTTTCCTAACCATCGACGTTGGTGACACTATTGTCTCAGCACGTCCTTTAGACTGATTAGGGGGCGGGGGACTTATAATCATCTTAGAGGGAGTCTTAGTGGATTTGCCTGGCAGCTTGGAAAAAGATGGGAAATTTTCCTTAAACAAGTTTGCCTTTGCTTCATGCTTTTCCATAGGCTCCTGACTAATAAAATTTAAAACCTTAGCTAAACTTAACAATTCCGAAAACTTAGGCAGACGAGAAGAATCCGTCATAAACAAGCTTATCTTTGCTCCATTCATAAACATTAGCTCCTTATTTTTGGTATTTGAAACCCATACTGAGCTTTGTGGCATTAAAGATTCACCCCCTGAGGCAAAGCCTCAAATCAAGGCAATAGAAAATAAACTCGTCTAAAATAACTAAGCCAAAGTGATGCAGAAACCTAAGGCTAAAAAACCTGAATCTCCTCAAACCCACACTTTGTATAAAACATGAACAAGAAGAAATCTACAACCCTAAGGAGCCCCCAATCAATTATATGGACAAAAACATATATAAGGTTGGTTTGAAAACAAGAATAGAAATTCACATGATTACCTTGATAAGAATTATATTCTTGATGTAATAGAAGAAGACAAGAAAATTCTCCTTTAAAGAATTCGTTATTCATCCAATCTAAACCCTAAACAATGTTTATTATAAGGTATTTATACCCCTTAAAAAGAAAGAAACCTAAATATGTAAAAGGTTTTTAAACATGGGTCTCTCATTAAAATAACTAAAGCCCAAAACACAAGTAGTAGGTCACCCAAAACTATGCTTCTAACTTAAAATAATTAATTAAACAAGAATGAAAGTCTTCTTGCACATTCCGCCCAACTTGATTACTTACAATTCCATTGGCCCTCGTTGTCTTCCATGCAATCTATAATTCGTCCTGTTTAGGATTGAAGTGCTTCTTTGAACTTCTTAACTCTTAATCTTGTTATTGGTCCCTCCAGCAATATTATCACATCTTTGGTTCTATTTTTCTTACATAGTGCCATGGTCTTGCTCACTTCATCCCCTCCCTCTTCAAAAGGATTTGTCCTCAAATCTAAATAAAAGACAAAAGGAGATAATTCAAAACATTAAAATAGCACTAACATTATACTCACCTTGCAAGTCTATCATGTATGCATTGTCATTGATGCATTCCAACACTTGGAATGGTCATCACCACTTGCATCAAATTTGACTTCCTTTGCTGTGGAAACCTTTCTTTTCGCTTATGCACCCAAAACCAATCACTTGGTTCAAAGAGAACTTGGTTTCTTCCTTTATTTATTTTTTGTGCATACATGCAATTATTTTTCTCAATCTGTTTACACGCTTTCTCATGTATTGTTTTAACCAAGTTAGCCTTCTTCTTGCCATCTAAACTAGTAATCTCTGTCAAAGGTAAAGGCATAAAATCCAACACGGTTAATAGATTAAATCTATACACAATTTTAAATAGGGAATAACTTGTAAAAGAACGTGTAGAACAATCATATGTAAACTCAATGAATGGCAGAAAATCTTCCTAAGTTTTCAAGTTCTTCCCAACAATTGCACGCAACATGGGTCCTAAAGTTCTATTAACTACCTCAGTTTGTCCATTAGTTTGTAGATGACATGTAGTAAAAAATAAAAGTTTGGTACCCAACTTTCCCTACAAAACTCTCCAAAAGTGATTTAGGAACTTAACATCCCTACCTGAAACAATGGTTCTTAACACACCATCAAGCCAAACCACTTCCCTAAAGAAAAGATTAGCAATGTCTATTGCATCATTTGTTTTCTGGCAAGCAATGAAGTGAGTCATTTTAATAAATCTGTCCATAACAAAAAAAAAAGTTATCTCTACCCTTCCTAGTCCTAAGTAAACCCAATACAAATTCTATAGATATATCAGTCCAAGGTTCACTAGGTACAGATAAAGTGTATACAAACTATAAGGCATAGACTTAGACTTAGCTTGTTTATATGCAATACACTGGGCACAACCCTTTCTACATATCTTCTCATAATTGGGCAATAAAATGTTCTCTAAGCATATTTAAGGGCTTTTGCACACCAAAATTCCCTATTAACCTTCCATTGTGTGATTCTCTAACAAGCAACTCTTTGATAGAACATGCATGAATGCTAAGTTGTTTACCCCTAAAAATATATCCTTCATATCTATAGAACTTATCAATACAAAATGTTCACAAGCTTGATATACATTAGCAAAATCAACATAACCCAAATACAACTCTTTCAAATGCTAAAATCCAAGTAACTTATAAGTAACCATAGAAATCAAAGTGTACCTTCTCGATAATATATCAACCACAATATTTTTCTTACCTTGCTTGTATTTAATCGCATACGAAAATGTTTCAACATACTCCACCCAAATTACATTCCTTTTGCTCAACTTCCTTTGTCCCTTCAAGTACGCGAGAGATTGATGATCACTATGTATCACAAACTCTTTAGGTTACAAGTAATGTTAAGGCATAAAAATCCTTATCATAAATGGAGTAGTGCAAAACTGATACACTAAACTTCTCACTGAAGTATTCTATGGGACGATTCTCCTGCATCAAAATAACCCTTATACTAATATCAGAAGCATCATATTCAATTTTAAAAGTCTTGGAAAAATCAGGCAAACTCAAAACTTGTATAATACATAACTTTTTCTTTAAAATATTAAATGCATTTTCCTTCTCCCATCTAAAACCAACGTTCTTCTTAACGATTTCACTTAACGGAGCGAGAAAAGTAGAGAAATCTTTAACAAATCGCCTATAAAAAATTGTTAAGCCATGGAAACTCCTAATTGACTTAGGTATCGACCATTCTTTGATAATTTTCAACTTTTCAGAGTCAACCTGAACTCCTTTAGAGCTCACCACAAATCCAAACAAGACAACTTTATCCATACAAAATGAACAATTATTAAAGTTTGCATACAACTTCTGCTTCCTAAGCACATCCAAAACAACCTTAATATGTAAGATAAGTTCATTTAAGTGCTTACTATAAATCAATATATCATCAAAGTAAACAATCACAAATTTACCAAAGAATTCATGCAAAACATCATTCATTAAGTGCATGAAAATACTAGGTGCATTAGATAAACCAAAAAACATAACCAACCACTCATACAATATATATCTTAAATGCAATTTTCCATCCATCACCTTCTTTCATCCTTATCTGATGATAGCCACTTTTTAAATCAATTTTAGTGAATATGCAAGTACCATGCAACTCATCTAGCATATCATGTAATCTAGAAATAAGATGGTGATACTTTCCATTGAGCTTATTGATCACTCTACGATCCACACACATCCTCTAAGTTCCATCATTCTTTGGCACTAAAAGAACTAACACAACACAAGGACTTATGCTTTCCCTCACATACCCCTTTTTAAGCAATTTATCCACTTACCTCTGTAATCCCTTTATTTCATCTGGATTGCTTCGGTAAGCTGGATGATTAGGAATTTGATTTCCTAGTATCAAGTTAGTTTGGTACTCAATCCCTCTCAAAGGTGGTTACCTATTGGATGCCTCTTAAGGAAAAATATCATCATAATCCTGTAATAAGGTCACAAACACACTAGGCAAATTTAGGTCAAGGTCAGTGTTAGTAAACAAAGTTTCTTTAAACCGAATCAAGGCCTAAGTATGCATCACCACCAACCAAACCATTTTTTTTCTTTTTTAGCAACTGGTTTTTGTCTTTTTTATGCTAGAAACTGATTTGTGTTTTTGTTTTGTTTCTATTTTGGGCTTTTTGACTTTTTATTTTTTTTACATAAAAACAAGATAAACTCTAATTTCGGATTTTAATGAAAAATAACAATGATAAAAACAAATAGCACAAGATAAATAATAATTTTTCTCAATCCAAGCTTTGATACCAAATGACATAGAACTCTAAGACTAAAGAACCTGAAACCTCTAAAACACACACTTTGGATATAATATGAACAAGAAGAAATCTCCAACCTTAATAAACTCCCAATCAATTATATGAAAGGAAACACATATAATAAGGTTGATTTAAAAACAAATATAGAAATTTGTCAAAGTGATTGCCTTAATAAGAATTATATTCTTGATGCAATAGAAGAAGACAAGAAAATCTTACCTTAAAGAATTTCCATTCATCTAATCTAAACCCTAAACAATGTTTATTATAAGATATTTATACCCATTGAAAAGAAAGAAATCCTAAATATATAAAAGACCTTTAAACATGGGTCTCCCACTAAAATAACTAAAGCCTAAAACACAAGTAGTGGGCTACCCAAAACTATACTTGTAACTTAAAATAATTAATTAATTAAGAATGAAAATCTTCTTACACATTCCGTCCATCTTGATTAGTTATAATTTTATTGACCCTCATTATCTCTTGAGATTCGATGGCATTTATAATTGAGCCTAATAGGATTGAAGCGTAACTTTTTAACTCTTGAACTTATCATTGATCCATCCGACATTACTAACTCATCTTTGGTTCCTTTTTTTAAAAAAAAGGTGTCATAGTCGTGCTCCCATAACAAAGTGATCCGACATTACTAACTCATCTTTGGTTCCTTTTTTTTAAAAAGGTGTCATAGTCGTGCTCCCATAACAAAGTGATAACACATTAGCGAGTAAATGGCTAGGAGTAATAGATGAGAATTTTGGTGGGTTTATGGTAGACCAAGTGGTAGCAGTGGGTTTGTAGCGGACTAGGTGTCGCTCTCAAAGGTTTATGATCACTATTTTTTCTAAGCTAAATTATAAAATTGCATTAAATAACTGGTTTATATTTAATTAATTTTTGTAAATAAACTACAAAAGATTAGTTAATAAAATATATGATTATTGAGGAAGGAATAAACTTCATGAGTTAATAAATTATTAAATCGTGGATTAAATAGGACCTCTTTTAATTAATACAATTTACAATCTCATTTAACCATCTATTGTATACATGTCAAAGGTACCATGTAACATATTTCATTTACATAAACATAGTCTAAATCACTTTAAAAGTACTTTACATAATTTAGTTCTGATGAAAAAGCAGAAGAAGCAGTTCCAAAGACTTGTGATAGAGACTAATTTCAGCAATTAATGTGATCTTAATAGGAGATTTACAATTTACGGCGGCATAATAAGTAGACATTACATTAAACTTCCTATAAACTTAAGTACAAAAGACATGGTTGATGGTAGAATAAGTATAAAAATGATTGGACAAAAAAGTAAAGATGAGTTAGATTTTATTAGATTGGATTTAGATACAAGGAGGAATGTAACTAACATGTCAAAAATGTGAAGACAATGGGCAAAGAGTGAGTAAACTAAAATCCCAAAAAGATGTAGATAACAGTCTAAAGCTCCTACTTCAGAGGTAAGCCACTGGATCAGCTTCTTTGTCTCCTCTCTCACTTCTTTGCTTTAGACTCGCTACCGCTTAGCTGTTTTTCGTTCTCTCTCTTTCTCAACAACAAACAACAATAGCTGCAAAACAATGCCAACTAAATGGCTTTTTCAATTCTACGTTGAGACTCTTTTCCTTTCTTTATCTCTTTCCTCGTCTTCCTTCTTGTTTCTTATCTACGCCCTCTTCATTCTTCTGATCAAACTTGTTCACACCAAATACATGGCATATATGCGGTTGGGCTCTAAACCTGAAGCCTTTCATCGCGAAGGCCATACATGGTGAGACCCAGTTTCTTCTTTTCTAAATATCCTTGAAAGATGCTAATATTTTTGCATGTAATTCTAGTGAGGAACTGCATTTATTGCTCACAGAATCTTACCGGAATTTGAATGCTGTAAAATTTTGAAGAATCCAGAGAAGGAACGTAATGAGTTTCTGTTGGTTTTATCTTGTTGAGTGCGATTATAAGACTTGTCAATAGTTGTTGATAATTAAATTTTTATATATAGGTTAATCAATGATTTACACCTAGTATATGTTCTAAAGATTAATGCTGCTTTCTTTAGTTCCTTTGCATATATTTCGTTCCATAACAAGATCTGTATGACATGCTGGCCAAAAAAAATTTTCTCAGGCTTTGCACAACGGGCCTTCAAAGCGATGTTACTGTTGAGATTGGAGAGATGTCTTTCAATCTTCACAAGGTGTTTGTCTTTCCATGTTCATGTTGTTTCTCGTATACTTTCCTTTTGAGTTTCATTAATTGATTCAGCTTAACTGATACGAGATGGTGAACCGAATCTATGTCTGGGCTGCAGTTTCCATTGCTTTCAAGAAGTGGGCTACTGGCAAACCTAATTGAAGAGCATTCTGGTGAAGATGGGTCAGAATGTGTCTTGAAGCTTAATGGCATACCTGGTGGGGCTAAAGCATTTGAGCTTGTAGCCAAATTCTGCTATGGTGTCAAAATAGAGCTCACTGCTCTAAATGTAGTAAGCCTTAGATGCGTAGCAGAATACCTCCGCATGACTGAAGATTACGGTGAAGCAAATCTCATTGCACAAACGGAGGCTTTCCTAAATGAAGTGTTCAGCAATTGGTCAGACTCCATAAAAGCTCTTGAAACATGCGAAGAAGTTCTATCTTATGCAGAAGAGCTTCACATTATATCCAGATGCATAGATTCCTTGGCCATGAAAGCTTGTGCAGACCCAGATGTGTTTAATTTGCCTGCGGCAGGGAAAACTGACTCTCAGAATCAAGGAAGCATCGTCCTCTGGAATGGCATATCTACTGATGCTAAACCACAAGGTTTAGGAGAGAACTGGTGGTTTGAAGATGTCTCATATCTCAACTTACCTCTCTACAGAAGACTGATTTTGGCGGTAGAGTCAAGGGGCATGAAGCTCGAGACTATTGCAGCGTCACTTATATACTATGCCAAGAAATACATTCCATTGATGAATAGACCGTCGAGTTTCAATAACCCCAACCATGGAAATGCTGTTTCCACACCTTCTGAGGCAGATCAAAGAGTTCTTCTTGAAGAGATTGTGGCATTACTTCCTAATACTAAAGGAGTCACGTCACCTAAGTTTCTTCTTAGATTACTTCGCACTGCCATGGTATTGCATACTAGTCCATCATGCAGAGACAGTTTGGAGAAGAAAGTTGGAGCTCAACTGGACCAGGCTGTACTTATTGATATTCTCATACCAAATATATGTGCTTCAGGGGAGACCCTTTATGACATAGACTGTGTTCAGAGGATCCTTGATAATTTCGTATCAAGTAGTCAAGATGCGTCTTTGTTCAGCTCTCCTTGCATAGTGGAAGAAAACCAGTATATGAACGGCACTGATATGCTAACACCAATGACAATGGTGGCAAATCTGATAGATGGATTTCTTGCTGAGATTGCAACAGATGTTAATCTGAAGCTCCCAAAATTTGAAGCGCTTGCTGCTACTATTCCAGACTATGCCAGGTCAATTGATGATGGAATTTATCATGCCATTGACGTCTATCTGAAGGTAACAGAAGTCTTATTTTTAAGTTCAGTTGTAAAATCCTTATAATTGTTTCCTCTGGCTCCTGCACTTGATGAATTCCTCAAAAGAACTGAAGTATTCTGAATTGCATTGTGCAAGTCACCATTGACATTGTATCTGCTTTTAACAAATCCAGGCACATCCTTGGCTGACAGATTCAGAGAGGGAACAACTTTGCAGACTCATGAACTGTCAGAAGCTTTCACTTGAAGCCAGCACACATGCAGCCCAAAATGAGAGATTGCCATTACGAGTCATAGTCCAAGTTCTCTTCTTTGAGCAGCTTCGACTCCGTACATCAGTATCTGGCTGGTTCTTTGTCTCCGAGAATCTTGATAACTCACAAAATCCTTGTGGAAACCTTGGATTCCCCAAGATCGATGCTTCACAGGATCGAACCGAGGTTGTAGCTGACATGAAGGAACGTGTTTCTGAGCTTGAAAAGGAATGCGTGAACATGAAACAGGAGCTTCAGAAGCTTGTCAAAACAAAAAGGAGCTGGAAAATATTTTCAAGCAGGTTTGGTTTTAGACGCAAAGCACAGCCCTCCAACCTGAAAGAATCAGGCGAACTAAAAGAACCAGCTCCGTCCACGGTACAGAATAAAGAGAATAGTGATGTTGCTCAATGAACTTGCAGATACATACTAACTGGAACTCTGTCATGGGCAGTGTTGGGATTCATTACGCAATTGCTGAATGAGGTGGACATGAAAACATTCATCTTTGGTTAAAAGGGTAATCGTTGGTGTACTTTTCAGAAATAGGTTGTCATTCAATATTTGTTTTACTAACTCAGAGAAGAACTATTTAGTTTAATCCCTTTTTGATCCATTTAAACTTTGCATTCTCGAAGCATATATTGAATGAGCATTTCAATCCCATTTTCTAGCATCTTGAAGCATCCTAGTTTACCGGCAGACATAAAAATCTGCCGTAAAATCCATTAGAGCAGATTACAGTAACTTGGAAAAACAAAGTTCAGGTAGAAGAAAATGCAAGAGGAAAGAAACTTTGTGATGTGTAATTTTTTTATATATACCAAAACTGTTCTAGATAAACTTGAGAAGCCAACTACGTTTTGATCCAATTTAGTAATAAACTCATGCATACTCAATTTTCTACTATAAATTAAACTTGATCAACCATGTTAGACGTGAAACCCTAAACGTCACCCTTCCTACACGACAATCACCATCATGAATGTCATATTTGCAGTTCCTTTTCCATTACAAATTACACAGTTGTCACATTTTTGTTTATTTTAAACCATAGTCCTTTCACATTTTTACTTCTCTCTTTAATTTAGTCATTTTCTAATCTTTAACGATTAAAAAATCCAATCAATTAAATTATAAAAATTTTGAACTGTCTAACTTTTGGTTTCGATTTTTAACTTTCTTGTTCGATTTACTTTAATAATTCTTATTGTTAAAAACCGGTCAATTTTTTAATTAATAGGTCAA
>JANIHY010000004.1:54983379-55000120 GCA_027479065.1 Erythroxylum brevipes | reverse complement strand
GACATTCAATTAATTTAGTGTATATATGTTTTCATGAGTAAGACCATATTTTTCACTATTCAATAATAATAATGACTCATAAAACTAAGTTTGTAAAAGTATATTTATATATAAATTCAAATAAGTGTAATTTTATATAATTTTTCTCTTATGAAATATAAATTAATTTAAATGTGACTCTAATAGAATATGTAGAATTTGAAATCCTTACAGGTGTTTGGAATGGTATGAATTGAATTGAATTGCAATTCAATTCAAGTATTTAAAAACAAAAATAAGGGTTGGGTTGAATTGAACCCCATCATCCTTAATAAATTAAATTCACCTAGAAAAAGAATTGAAATTGAATTACGAATTGGGAATTGGGAATCCAATACTTCTTTTGAACGTTGAAAATATCCTTCCAATAATATCCATATAATCTTACCATATATCTCTTCACCTCAAACTGTCCTTCCCACTAAGAAATGAAACAACAACACCTTCTTCATGAATCAGCACCTCTCACCATATCCAAGTTTTCCCTTTTCCTTGTTCATAGGTATTTGTTCCTTTTTCGTTTCTTATCTATGATCATCGTTCTCTTTTGAATCCATCGTTCGATTTAGCTTCTCCTTTTATTTTCTCATCCTATCTACATTCTTTTGCATTTCTTGAATTTTTTTGTATATATCTAGATTTTTTGTTTGTTTGTTTTCTTTTCATTTTAATGTCATTTGCAATAAATTTTTTCTTTTTATTTTAATAAGGAACTTTTTTATGATATCACTTATAATGAAATTGATGTTTATAACTTGCTTTATGTAAATGTGAATATTTATTATTTAATAAAATTATTTTTTAGTAAAGAGTAAAAATGTCATATGAAATAATTGAATTCATTTTGATTGTGTACTAAACAATATAATCAAATTCAATTATAATATTACTGGGTTTGTTCCAAACTATATAAATTAAATTTAATTCAATCTCATTAATGTAATTGAATCCAATTTGTTAATGAATTCAATTCAAAAGTTTCCAAACAGCTCGTTAAATGTGTCTTACATTATTGGTTTTTGGAATGAGATATAAGTATAAACATGCCTGTGTTCTAGACTATACAATTCACACTTCTCCGCAACTCTTTCCAATTAGGAACATGGGCACCTATATGTTCATGTTTTTGGTCGTATGATCTTTCTTTAAAAAAACCTTCTATCGTTTTAATATGTTCATGTTTTAACCTTTCTTTGGCTTTTTTCTTAGAGAATAAGTTATATCATATAACTACATTCATCCAAAAACTTCTAAGAAATATTAGTGTATATGAGTCATACACTATAATCTTCACTTAGTAGATATACTTTACATAAGTTGGCTTACACCCTCTTATAGCACCTTGAAATATTAATTAAGTACAACAAAACTTGACCTTTTTATATAGTAACTAGCTTTGATGACATGTTAGCTACATTCTTTGAATTGTGAGCCTTTTTCAATAAGATTTGACCAGACGCACTCAATTCTCTAATCTTGTGAAACCTCACACCTTTCACCCAAATACTTGTCCATCTATCATTCTCCTAACTATTCATTTCCTTTTAAAAGGTATTCAGATCCTTATTATTTATTAGAGCATACAAGACCTAGTCTTCCCAACCATATCTATTGCTTCATCTAATTATGACGTGTTATATCTCTTTAACCAGAATTTTTTGTCCCTTTTATCATCAATTTCTTGTTTTTCTAACTCTATTTACACTACTTTTGAGCTAGTATTCTCTTTGCTAACTCTAGCATATTCTCTTCATATATGTGTTTTAATATATGTTGCTTCCCAAATATTGCAACCTTGAATGTTATCCTATATTTTTTACTAAAAGCATGAAACTTGTAGAAGTTTAACTTACAATATTTAACATCTTCCAACAAACTTTTTTTTGTGTAGTTTTGTCATCACTTGCTCACTAAAATGATCCAATTGTAAGTGTCACAATGCAGTATTATCTTCCTTTAATCTATTGTAGCAACTTCTCTAACTACAATTATGTTCTATATTATTCTATAGATATTTTTACCAGCCATAGCCTTTTTATCATAACTATCGCACCCTTAACCACACTAATGTTATCTCCATTATTTTTATAGCCAAAATCACATGTAAGGTGTTCAAAAAGATCAAATTTTCTTTAAATGGGATATATGTTTAACATTGGACTACTTCTTAACAACACTATCAAACATCTTGATCCTAAGCTATCGTGTTCCAATAATTTGTAAGCTTTATCACCATCCAATCAGAAAATACCAAAGTTGCTTAATGTGTATGATACAAACCAATTCTTATTTGGTGTCATGTGATGTGAGCATCTCTTATCAATAACATACGAGTATTGTAGTTGACTAGTTACCCCTCACTTATAACCCTTTCCTCTAAGAGCTTTTACTAGTGTTTTATTTTCATTGGTTATCAACCAACAATTCAACAATTATGTCTTTCACAACAATTGCCTCCTTATGTAAAATGAGTGTGGTTATCAGATAGTTGTAAGGAGGTAAAGAATAAAGTACAGTCATTTTTTTATTCTTATTTGTAATAGTCACCTCGAGCCTTAAAAGATTATAAATTATTTGGTTGAAATCATTGACATGTTTTTCTATATATATTCCCTTATGTATCTTTATCTTGTATATTTTCTACTTAGACATAACTCAGTTATGAGAAATGTTGGGATGTCAAGTGTGAGTAGGAATCCCACATTGGAAAGAGATGGAGCTAGTGAATGATATATAAGTGGAAAGGACTCATAAATTTAATACCTTAAGGTTTTGGGTTGAAGTGTGGTGTCAAAGCCCACGAGTATGGTTCATCACTAGACCCATGATGTTGATCTCCCATGCAAGTGGGCTACCCAGATCCAACCAATGGTATTAGAGCCAAGTTTTGCCAAGGGGCGAGTATAGAGATGGTAATCAGATTTCGTGGTTACCTCCCCACGAAGAAGAGCTAGGAGACTCCTGGTGGGCCCAAACCAGTAGAGTAAAAGGGCTCTTAGTGACGCTATATACTCGAGCTATTAAACAAAAAGGCTTTCGCTCAAAGGGGATTCCAAGCCCAATGTGGAAGTTTACACTTGAGGGGGAGATTATTGGGATGTCAAGTATGAATAGGAATCTCACATTGGAAAGGGATGGAGCTAGTGAATGATATATAAGTGGAAAGGATCCATAAACCTAATGCCTTAAGATTTTGGGTTGAAGTGTGGTGTCAAAGCCTACGAGTATGTTTCATCACTAGGCCCATGATGTAGATCTCTTATGTAAGTGGGCTCCCTAGATGTTAAAATTTACGCACACAATCACACAATCAAAGTAGCGAAAATTAAGAAGGGACGACACGAAGATTTAACGAGGTTCGGCCAATGATGCCTATTTCCTCGGGAAGAGCAGAAAGAGAATTTCACTATGAAGAAAATGACACAGATAGATCCCTTTTACAATCAGGTTTTAATTTCTTATCGAAACAGGTCTAAGTCCTTTGTTTCCAACACAAATTTTTGTTTTTATCCAATTTGGAAGCTTATCGGGTCAAGTTGCCGTTTGGATCTCAAGACAAAATAATAACAAATCTTCCCCTTAGCTTGAATTCTCTTCTTCAACAAGAAAATCATCACTCTATCTTGTACACAGCCCTCGCAAGGGCACTACTCAGTATTGCACACACCAATCAAGTTTTAACAGTGCCTAAACTTGTTAACTGGGACTGCCTTGGTCATCATATCAGTTGGATTATCATGTGTAGACTCTTTCTTCACATCAACCATACCTTGTGATACAATGTCCTGAATAAAATGATGCCTGACTTCAATATGCTTTGTACGCTTATGGTACATCTGGTTTTTAGTAAGATGCTATCACAAAATACTAAAGTCTTATCCTGAACCAAACCAAGATCACTTACCAGACCCTGTAACCAAATAGCTTCCTTCATTACTTCTGTAACAGCCATATATTCAACCTCTGTGGTAGACAATGCAACAACAGCTTGCAAAGTTGCTTTCCAGCTAATGGAACTTCCAAAAAGAGTAAAAACATAACCTGTCAACGATCTCCTCTTATCTAAGTCCCCTGCATAGTCTGAATCAATATAACCAACAACTGAACCGCACAAGCTAGCCTTGTCAAAAGTCAAACCAATATCTGCAGTACCCTTTAGATAACTCAAAATCTATTTCACATCCTGCCAATGTTCCTTTCCAGGAGATGCCATGTATCTACTCACAACATTAACCGCATGTGAAATATTAGGATGAGTGCAAATCATAACATACATAATACTACCCACAACACTCGAATATGGAACACTCGACATCTATTCCATCTCCTTATCTGTCTTCGGCAAGAAGTCTACAGACAATCTGAAATGGGAAGCAAGGGGGACAGATACAGGCTTGAAACTTGTCATATGAAACCTCTGAATGACTTTCTCAACATAGGACCATTAAGATAACATAAATTTCCCAACACTTCTATGCCGTGTTATTTCCATCTCCAAAATCTTCTTTGTTGCACCCAAGTCCTTCATCTCAAAATCTTCACCCAACTGCTTCTTCAACAAACAATTTGTGACATGCTTTTTGTAGCAATAAGCATGTCATCAACATACAACAACAAATACATAACAGAATCATTTACAAGCTTCTTATGATACACACAACTATCATATGCACATCGTGTAAAGCCATTATGAATCATGAAAGTATCAAACCTCTTATATCATTTTCTAGGGGATTGTTTCAGACCATACAAATATTTCTGAAGCAAACAAATATGATTTTCCATACTTGGAGCGATAAAACCTTCAGATTGCCTCATATAAATCTGCTCCTCTAACTCACCATGCAAGAATGCAGTTTTTACATCTAACTGCTCAAGCTTTAACTCGTGAAGAGCTACCATAGCTAACAAGACCCTAATAGAACTGTGTTTCATGACTGGAGAGAACACTTCATTATAATATATTCCCTCCCTCTGAGTAAAGCCCTTAGCCACTAATATTGCCTCGTATCTAGGTGCTTCAACCCCCGAATTGTTCTATTTCCTTTTGATAACCCATTTGCAGCCTACCACCTTCTATCCCTTTGGCATTGGAAAAAGCTTCCAAGACTGATTCTTGTAAAGAGACTCAATTTCTTCACCTATAGCACCAATCCATTGATGTGCTTCTGAACTTGAAATAGCTTCTTTATAGCTATTAGGCTCCTGCACATCAACTGTCTCTGCAACTGACAAAGCAAAAGCCATAAGGTTTGCATATCCAAAAAGATTTCCATCAGCTACATTTGCATACCTCTGTGGTGGTTTGATCTGTCTCCTCTCTCTGCCTGTTGCAATGTTATATGGTTGTTGTTGCTTAGGTGCCTTATAAACATCAACATCTTGCACCTCCTCTACTCTTAAATTATTGGACTGAGCTAGTGGAGTTTCAATCTCAATGTCCATTCGATCTCTGACACTGTGATCTGATCCTGCTATCGTCTTTTCCTTTTGACTATCCAGTGAGGCAGACTCATTGAATGTCACATCCCTGCTGATAATAAAACCTGGAGAATTCTGATCTGTGCACCATAACTTGTAACCTTTCACTCCAGATGCATATCCTGGAAATATGCATTTCTTTGCCCTCGGTTCAAGCTTACCATCTCTCACATGAACATATGCAGGACAACCAAATACTCTCAAATTAGAGTAATCAACAGGTGAACCGGACCATACCTCAAAAGGAGTTTTGAACTCAATAGCTGTAGATGGAGATCTATTAACCAAATAGCAAGCTGTATTGATTACTTCAGCCCAAAAATCTTTGCTCACACCTGAATGTGAGAGCATGCCTCTTGCTCGGTCACAAAGCATTCTGTTCATCTATTTTGCAACACCATTCTATTATGGTGTGCCTACACAAGAGCGGTGTCTCACTATACCATCCTTGCTGCAAAAATCATTGAACTCGAAATTGCAAAATTCCAACCCATTGTCTGTGCGAAGACGCTTCACTTTTCTTTCTGTCTGCCTTTCAACCATCATCTTCCACTTAACAGATGTTGGAAAAGCCTCATCTTTGCTTTTCAAGAAATACACCCATACCATTCTAGAGTAATCATCAATCAAAGTCATAAAGTACCTGGCACCACTCTTTGAAAGAATTCTATTTGGACCCCACAAATCTGAATGTATGTAATCCAGCTTATCATTGGTCTTGTACACTGCCTTCTTGCTGAACTTCGCCCTATTCTGTTTGCCAAACACACAATGTTCACAGAAGTTTAATTCTTCATTTTTGTATCCGTCCAACAAATTATGCTTGCTTAAAACAGACAATCCCTTGTCACTCATATAACTAAGACATAAATGCCACAGTTGAGACTGATTCTGATTGCTGCTTCCTGAAGCTATAGCGGCTTCCCCTTCAACCACATTGCCATGAAGCAAACATAGTCTGGATTCCAGCTTACCCTTCATGAATACCGTAGAGCCTTTGCACACTTTAAGAGTTTCATTTTCTGAATAGAACTTGAACCCTTGATCATCCAGAGTCGAAAGAGAAATCAGATTCCTCTTCATCTAAGGAACATGCCAACACTCAATACTTCTAACAACACCATCAAACATTCTTAATCTGATATAGCCAATCCCCTCTATTGGTAATGGATTATTATTACCCAAATAGACAGTCCTACTCATCTGTTTGTATGTAGCAAACCATTGCTTGTGAGGACACATATGGAAAGTTGCATCAGAATCAAGAACCCGGGAATTTTGCTTATGATTTGAACTCACGAACAACACCTCTCCTACACTGTTACTGTCATTAGAACCATAAGTATCAACAATATTAGCAAAATTCTCCTCCTTCTACCTCCCCTTCTTCTCTTTCAACTTAGGACAGCCTCTCCTAAAATGACCCTACTCTCCTCACTCGAAACAGTTTAGCTTCTTTGCTCTAGACTTCGATCTAGCCTTAGACTTTTTCTTAGAAGAATCTTTCATCTGTGTTCTTCCTTACTCACCAAACTCTCAGCTTCTACCCTGTTTTTTGGAAAGTTCTTTTTCAACTCTTTAGACTTCAAAGCATTACTGACGTCATCCAGTGAAATACTATCTTTCCCATACAACAGTGTATCAACAAATGTCTCATAGGATGGTGGTAATGAACATAACACAATCAAGGCTTGATCCTCATTATCAATTACGATATCTATATTCTTAAGGTCCATAATTATCGAATTGAACTCATCAAGATGAGATTTAATGGGTGTACCTTCATTCATTCAAAGATTATAAGCCTCTTTTTCAGGTAGAGGTGGTTTGTCAACGATTTCACATAATACAATTCCTCCATCTTCTTCCACGCCTTCCCTGCAGAATTTTCAGCAGCGATCTCATGAAGGACGTTGTCAGTAACACTCATGAAAATTGCACTTAACGCTCTCTCCTTCAAATCTGACTTCTTCAATTCTCTCATACCTTCAGGAAAATCCTCATCAATCACCTTCCATAATCCTTGTAATACCAGGGACGATCTCATCCTAATCTTCCAAAGACTGAAACTAGATCCCCCATCAAACTTCTCTACTTCGTACTTTGCAAAAGATGAAGACACCATCTTAACCCTAGATAATGCGTACAGAACCCTAGGCTCTGATACCAATTGTTAAATTTTACGCGCACAATCACACAATTAAAGTAGCGAAAGATAAAGGTTTAACGAGGTTCGGCCAATGATGCCTACTTCCTCGGGCAAGAACAGAGAGATAATTTTACTATGAAGAAAACGATACAGATAGATCCCTTTTACAATCAGCTTTTATTTTCTTATCGAAATAGGTCCAAATCCTTCGCTTCCAACATATATTTTTGTTTTTATCCAATTCAGGTCGCACTGTGCGCTTATATAGTCAAGTCGCCATTCGAATCCACCATAAATTCAAGACAAAATAATAATAAGAAACTTTAATATGTATCAACTATTCAACTTCTTACATATCTCCACAGAGAATGCAATATCCATAGCAAGGTAAATAACCTTATTAGCTAAATATAGTGTAATGGTTCTCGCTACTCATGCATATAACTCATCCTAGTTGAGCTTCTCCATATCTTCTGAGTTATTCTCACTCAATCCTTTTAGTATGCCTTTTATGCCGATAAATCCTACACTCTTTATTGCCATAATCAATATCTTCAGTTCCATTGAACTTTCCTACTTCAAACTTTGCAACCAAATTTATTGTTACCTCAATTGTGTTTTAATACCATTTGTTAACAAAGAATACAATGAGAATACAATATTATTAAATAAACACAAAAAGAACACAAAAAGTTTTAAGTCCAATTTAGTAAGCCTATATCCTTAGGAGCATGTGTAAACTCTCATGCATAGGCTTACAAAAAAATATTTATGTGTAAACTCTAGTTGAAACAAAGATGTAAACTCTATATAATCCTACATTATTTGTCCTTTACCAAACTCAATATAATTTAAACATTACTCTAATAAGACCTCGAGTCCTTTTAGAGCTTGTAATCCACTAAAAATGTGTTTTTAGGTAAAATAGTTTGTCATGAATATAATCATGTCCCAAATTGCATTTTACACTATTTCTTTAAAGAATGGAACACTGACATGCTTGCATTCTAAGCTATGTCCTTATTTGAGAAAATCCTCTATCATTTCGCTATAGCCTTATTTCATCTATACCCATGTCTATAGCTTTGCATTATAAAGAAGAACATGCCTAGACATATAAACATGTGATAGATCATGCTCACCCAAAGACTACTAATAATCACTAGTGTATATGAGTCATACAAATAATAACATAATGACTTATCTATATTATAAATTGTGTGATACATATTTATTTTAATTTTTTAATTTAGAGGATTGAATTATTATATTATTTTTTGGAAGTGATTTAAATAACTGGTCGTGACTTTTTGAAAATTTTCTTGAATTCAAGTTTTATAAACTCTTTAAAATTGTTATTAAATCTTTTTTAATAATTTAAATAAGATTTTAATTAATTTGAACCATTGTTTTAATTGTGAGTATTAATCAACAAGAGATTATTCTATATTATGAAAAATAAAAAATGTTTCTATTGTTCAATTTCATTATTTAAACCTTTGATTTGAACCCAGACATAGTACACTTGTCAACATTTCTAACCATCATTAAAAAAACAGACTTTTAAAGTAAGGATGGACCTCCTTTTTCATTAGGCTATATAGAAAATGTGAATAATGATAATAACAAATAGGTATTTTTTTTTCTTTAATACTAGTGAAATGAACACTTTCAATCAGAAAATAATTAAATCGCAAATAGAAATAAAGATCTTATAGAGCCAAAGTGTGGGTGAAATTTAGAAGAATCATAAACAATGGGTGTAAATCATTGATGATTGAAATAATTTAAAATAAGTGGACTAAACTATATGGTTCAAACTCGATTTAAAACTTGATCGGACCTAATCATATGTCTCGGGTTTGATACCAATCAGGCTTTATGTGGCTCGATGCACAATGAGCCATGAATAATTCAGTTCGAGCTTGAGTCTGATCAAAGATTCATCCAACTTAAAGGCTAGTCAGGTTGGTTAAGTAAGACTACCTTGACTTGATAATTTAAACAAGTCAAAGATTGCTCTCAATCCAGCAGCGTTGATTAACCTCATAATGAAGTGCATATCCTCGGTGTCTCTTCAGGTGACCTGGCAGGGGGCTCTTATTGACTCCTTTTACCCCTCCCATGGTATCCATCAGGGGGATTCCATCTTACCCTACCTATTTGTCCTGTGTATGAAAAGACCTGGGCACTCGATTACTCATGCAGTGACACAAGGGCGATGGAAGCTGATCAGGCTAAGTAGAAACGGACCATCCCTGTCTCATTTTTTCTTTGCTCATGACCTCATCCTTTTCTCCAAAGCATACATGGAGCAAGTGTCTGTCATTCGGGATATCCTCCATTCCTTCTGTCAAGCATCTGGTCAACGTGTCAGCCAAGATAAATCCAGATGTTACTACTCCAAAAATATTCCTGCTCAAACCACTCATCTTTTAAGCAGAGCTCTGCGTTTCACCCAAACAACCGACCTCGGCAGATATCTTAGAGTTCCTCTGCTGCATGAACGAGCCACTAAAAGAACCTATCAATATATCCTCGATATGGTACAACAAAGGTTCACCAGCTGGTCTGCCAAACTTTTATCCTTTGCAGGACGGATCACACTGGCTCAATCTGTTATCACGACACTTCCTAATTACACCATGCAACAATCCGGCTGCCTCACAGCCTTTGCAACGAACTGGAGAAACTCTTGCGACAATTCCTGTGAGGTTCGTCCAATGGTCAACATCGGATCTACTAAGTAAACTGGGATGACGTCTGTAAAACTAAAGAGATGGGAGGGTTGGGCATCTGAAAAATTCGAGAAACTAATGACGCCTTTCTAATAAAATTAGGCTAGACCCTGCTTACCAAGCCTCATACCCTATGGGTTAAAGTTCTTTCGACGAAATACAGATTTGATGCCAACAATTTCCCCACCTCCTTAGATACTAAAGGAAGCTCAATGATCTGAAGAAGCATTCAGGCCATCTTGCCAATAGTTCTGCAGGGACTGAAATGGAGGATCGATGATGGTCTTAAGACCCAATTCTGGTTGGATCCTTGGTTTTCCAGGGTCAGTCCTCTCATTACCCATACCATTTCCCCGGTCCCAACATCCAATATCAATTGCAGCGTTCAAGAGTTCACAAATGACGCTGATAATTGGAACTGGGACACCTTTTAGTCCTAGCTCCCATTATCGATATGTAGGACTATTGAAGGAACGTTTCCTCCTAAGCCCAACCTTAGAGTGGATAAGTTGAGCTGGGGTGCCTCCGACACAGGCCACTTCACCATTGTTTCAACTTATTCCCTAATTATGGACCACGACGACGAACCCCCTAATGGATTATGGAGAGCTATTTGAAGGTGGCAAGGCCCACAACAGGTTTGATGCTTCCTCTGGCTTCTCACCCATGATCAACTGCTCACTAATCAATAACGTGTTCATAAGCATTTATCAAAGTACGGAGAGTCTTATCACTGCAGCTCAGAGGAATCTGCTTTTTATGTAATGCCAGACTGCAATAAAGCTCGCCAAGTGTGGCATCTTTTTACCCCACAGCTTGGGTCCACTGACTTCTTCTCTCCACCACGTCGGGAGTGGATATTGGCAAATCTACAGCAACACCACAAAGTTCTTAGACATGTTTGGTCTACCCTATTTGGAATCACCTGCTGGTTCCTTTGGTCGTGATGAAACATGACCCTTTTTTATGATCAGTTTACTTGGCCATTCTCACCTGATTTACTTATTTTGTCCTTTGCAGATCAGGTCCACCTGGCCAATGTATGGAATAGTCGCACTACAACCGGTCATTGCCCTCGCCAAGAACCAATCATTGGATGGAGACCACCTCCCACAGGGTGGATCAAACTTAACACTGACAGCGCATGCAAACATTCACAAGTCGTTGGCCACGACAGGGAGACTATTCTGAGACAGTACAGGACAGTGGATTGACGGTTTCATACAGAATCTAGGCTGGTATTCATCGGTAGATATGGAACTCTGGGGACTTTTTATCGGACTTACTCTCACGTGGGATCTGGGGTACCGCAGGGTTAAACTTGAGGTGGATTCCATCGCAGTGATCAACATGATTTCCTCCTCGACCTACCAGTCTATCTCTCTCAACCCTATCATTCGAGGGATTCACGAACTGCTGACTCATAACTGAGTTGTTACTCATCGACACATTTATCAAGAGAGTAACAGATGTACTGACTGGCTAGCCCACTACGCCGAATAGTTTGACATAAGAGTTACATATTTTGTTGATACAGCCTCTGGGTGTCATCTTATCCTTCTAGATGATATGTCGGGGTTTTTGTTTCCCTCAGCTCGGATTGTAATTTTGGCTTGTATTTCCCTTTAATAAAAAAAAAAGATTGCTCTCAATAATAATAATCAATCAATAAAAGTTTTTCCTATCCTAATAAGTGATAAAAGTAATTACTTTGGAAAATTAAAATAGGAACATAACATTAAAAAGGTAATAGGGGAATAAATCACTTTTTTTTAATTTTAGACCAATGCCATTATAGTGGAAAGCGTAAGAGACTACTGGATATTCCAAAGCTTTACATTGAAAATGGTAACCACTTTCATAAAAATATTCATTAGATAATGTTATACATATAATAACCTTATTAGCCAAAAGGAACCATCTTTTACAGATAACACGTTAATAAATGGTTAATAATGTTGATTAACTTTGCATGTAGGAATACGAACTTGTTCGTAGAAGCACCTAAATTTTTTATGATCCATGGGTACAAAAATGTAGGAAGTTCTAGAGTAGGTAACAAAAATAAAATATAATTGATGGATAAACTAATTCCAATACAAATAACAGGTCAAATCACCATTTCTTTGGCTTGATATAAGAACTTATTGAAACTTCTTCATCATTTCATTTCTTAAGATCATAAATAGCTAACAACTAATATTAGTAAAACAAATTCACAACTTATTAAATATTACAATGAGATTACATATAATAACATTATTCCTTTTAATAATTTAGAATTAATTTCTAGAAACGTTGATAACATGCATTTAATAGTTAATGGATCATTTTTTATAATGAAAACAAAAATACTTGATAAATTATGAGATAGGTTAAGCATATGAAATTTTTTGTGTATGTAAGGCATTTAATTATGGAGTTATAGATATATCTTGCAATGCACAATCATCTTGCAATCGCTTTATTCTTAACTTAGTAAAAGAAAAGGAGGGCAAGATAAGATTAAGAAGAATTGAAGTTAACGGTTCTCTAGCTAGGAAATTTTGTCTCGCCCTTATGGAAAAACATAAGCATCCATTTTCTTCATATTCATCAAACTAGAATTGCTACCTTTAAGATGTATAAACTTTGAAGCAACTTCATATTAGGCGTCTTGGATATTTTAATGCATGATTCAATATACAATTTCATCAAGTTCTTTTAAACCGTCCTGTGAAACATAAATGGAAAGAAAATTATTAAGTTGTATATAAATATGAAAGAATTTGACTCTAAGATAAATAAAGCAATTATGGTTCACTAAATAGATCTTGTAAGCAACATCAGACTTGCCTTAAACGTTTTATAGTCTACATAACCTCTTAACAATATTAAGAACATAACTGGATTATAAGTACCTCAAAGTTATAATTGATTACTTGGTTTATTCATATGGCATCTTTTAATTGAAAAACAAATTTTACAAGTCTTAGTAAGATTATGGCATTCCTGAAGAATCATATACTAATAAGATTAACTAGCAAGTTTGTCTAGCAAAATTAATCAAGAAGTAAAAAACCCTAAACCAGCTACAAACAAACAAAATAAATTTAAAATAAAATATTAAAGAAAAAAGTGTGTAAGATAAATTACAATATATAAATCAGTTAAGGGATCTAATATAAAAAAAATGTGCTAGCTATTCGTTATAGTTAAGATTCCTAATAGCTTGCACCACTTCATTTGTATATTAAAAATATTATGTAAATCATATCTAATTCTACAACAATTTTTTTAAATTTTTGTAAGATAATTAAAATATATCTACATCATTAGATATTTCTTTAAGTAAACTTTTAGTAGGATGGATGATCTCTATCGTATTGACATTCTCTATACATTTTATAATATAAAAAGAAAAATATAAGATAATACAATAGATTATTAAAATTATAAAAGTAAAAGACTAATATACCATAAACTATACCTAACTGATTTTGAGCATACATCAAGATTTTTACAATTTTAAAGTAAGTCGACTATGATGAGGACTCATTATTCGATCATCAATACTAAAAGTAAACTTGAAAGCAACTATAAATAGTAGAATTATTAACAAGACTTGTGCAATTACTTGTACAATCAAATATTAAGCTTCATTTGACTTCCACCATCATAATAGATCAAAATACTCTTCAGTTTTAGTTACAATATTTGCTTTCAAATAATTATTCAACTCTATGTTACTACAAGAAATGTTAAAACTTTTTACTTTTTATAAATTCCATAAAAAACGATTCAAACTTCCAAGTTTGCTTGATGACAATGTATCAACAAAAGATTTAGATGATATTGAAATACTATGATCTAAGTCTTTATCCAATTTTGATTGATAATAATTAAACAAATCATACTAGAAGTGTCTAGTAATATCAATAAATTGTTCAGTAGGATCACCGTATAACTATTGATAAGAAAATTGAATTCCCTTTATCTTGTATCTTAGGTCCAACATAGAAAGAACTATTATAATATTATCAATCAAATACCAATAAGTACCAATTTTTTGTATCATATGATTGATTATTGTCAAAATCACCCCATTTAAATGCTAGCTTGTTCTTGCATATGTTAGCAAAACAAATATTCAAAGTTAGATACTTTGTTTTAGAGTACAACTCAGTAATATTATAAAATAGCAATAATTTCTCAAACTACTTTTTCCAACTCCCATTGCTCTACTTTTAACAAATATGTCTATTGAGAATTTCATTTCTTAACTTAATAAACACCTCAATATACTTAATTGTCAACTCTAGCATTTTGAATATAACATTCCAACTTATTGGAAATTGATAACCAACTTCTTAGAGGCATAGATTACGTTGTTGTCTTATAGTTGTCATTTAAATGTTACACTTTAATATGCTATGCTATTCTAAAAAAATTTATACCATTTTTTAATCGTCTCTAAGTCATTCTTCATTATCAAATTCACTATATGCATAAAATAGTGCATATGGAAGAACCTCGCATCCATCAACAAGTTCCTAACCTGCAACTTGCCTTTAACTCTATCAACCACAACATCATTCATGACATAGTTATTTAATGTTATAGTTGAAAGCTTCATGTGGATGTTATAGTCTATTAAACAATTAACCAATACAATTATCAATTTCTCACTTATATGCAGCTTCAAAATATAAATAAACCTATTATTTTAAAACATAATAAAAATCAATTATAACATAATCAAAGAACAAATGATTACAAATTAAAGAAATACACCAGTATCAACTATATAAAGTCCCATAATTGTCAATATAATGCATTGTCATCTCCATATATCCCTTCTTCTTATTTTTAGTTGTCTATATGTCTAATGTAATGGTCACTCGTTCAATATTAATAATAAAATCTTTAATATCAAAATTTTTGTTCTTTATAACTCTTAAATATGTTTATTTCAATAGTATTACAAGTTGGCATCTTAAAGGTCAATTAAAGTGAGAAAATAAACATCTTAAGTCTTTATTATCTCAAGATCACAAGTCGCAACAATTGTTTCACTTTTTCCTTTTACTAAATAGTGTCTTAAAAAGTTTAACCTCCTAATACCATTTTTTTAATTACCGGGGTCCTTATATGATATGACCCTCATCAACATGACTAGTGAGATTCAATACCAATATGGACAAGGAATAAAGATCGTTTTATCAAGACAAATGTGGTTTTAAAATTGGACTCAAAACAAAATGAAGGGTATGAATAGCAACACTTATAAAAAAGAAAAGATGAGAGGGATAAGATTCTAAGGTGATCGATACTAACAAGTTAGATAAAATCATGAGTTATTAAAGAACCTAAAACAAGAGTTTCTCTAAGAAAAGAATGAAGAAACTCTTTCCTTTTGGCAATTGGTCTTTTTAGCCCTCATTTAAATAACATGATATATATTTACTTATGGGCTGCCGTATGGGGTGGAGAATTCTGGAAGATTTTAGAAGAATAGAAGAAAATAAGAAGAAGAGGGGAAAAAGAAGAGGAAGTCGAAGGAGAAAGAAGAGGCTCACGGTTTTGTTCAAAAAGAAAGGGAGAGAAGGTTTCGACCATGTGAGAGGTAAGTGAAGAACCAAGATTTTGTTTTCCTTAAGTCTTATTGGTGAGAAGAAGCTCACGAAAATACAAAGAAGAGAAAGAGAGGGAGAGAGTTTCAGTTGAAGGAGGGAGAAAAAGAGAAGAAGAAGAAAATAGTTAGAGATCTTTCATGGGTTTTTCAAGTGGATTTCCAAGGTTTCTTGAAGAAGAAAGAGGAAGAGAAAGAGTTGAAGGAGAAAATCAGAATTTCGTGGGTCTACCTAAGGTGAGACTAATTTCGAAAATTGTTGGTAATATTGTTATAATTTTGCCTTTCTTACTTAAGCATGGTAGTTTGAATGAATGATTGAGGAAAAAAAAGAATAGAAAATGGTTTAAGTTTTCATGGAGGTTTATCAAAATCTGATTTTCGTGGGGGGTGGTTCTAAGATGAGAATTTTCGAAATGAGTTGGTTTATAGATGAGTTTTAATTAGTATAGTTTAGAAAAGGTATTGGGATGATTAGGTGAGTTTAAATGCAAGTTTTTCCATGCCTTAGAATTTTCCAGCATTGTTTCTTTTGTTAATTAGGGCTTAATTGTTAAGGTTTTGTATTTTAATGCTTAACAAGGGTAAGTGGAAGAATTCTTTGAGAGGGAATAAGAAAAATCAGAATTTGAGGGTTTCTTTAAGGCCTGAGAATTTTGAAATTTTGATTCATTTGAGAAGGGTTTTGATGGATTATAGGTTAGAGATAATATAGGCAAAGTT
>JANIHY010000004.1:54906040-54917392 GCA_027479065.1 Erythroxylum brevipes | reverse complement strand
GTTAATGATATTTATTGTTCTTTTTATTGGATGTTTTAATATAATTAATATTTATTATATAATGAAAATTGTAATTGTAATATTTTAAATTCTTTGTATTGTTCTTAATTTTATTTTGTATTATGATGATTATCTTTTTTCAATATAAATTGTGATTATTATTTATATGTGAAATATCTTAAAATTATTATTATTTTATATTAATTGTGATTATTATTTATTACTATAATTTTTGTATACAGGCTTATGGATGTCAATGGGTCAGGCCGGGCCATGAGTATCGATCACGCTTGACCCCTAGCCTTTGTGGCTCGAAGGGCCACGGGCGAGCTAGGCAAAACCCGGCCCATCATATATATTTTTTTTTAATAAAAAGTTAAAAAAATAACATCATTTTTGAAGAAATGTTTAGGCTTCAAATCAAGCCAAAATCAGGTCAAGCGAGCCAGGTCGATTTTACCATCCTTAGAAAGGGTCAAAAGTATACAGTATATATAACTACACAATATAACAATTGACTATTTTGCAATTTTTAAAAAAAATTAGAGACTATTTCATAAATTTAAAAAATTACCAAAAAAAGTACCCATTATTAATTGATATCAATATAATATCGTACTAGAACCCAATATAGTACTAAATCCGGTACAGTGTTTGCAACATTAAGTTGTATAAACCATTAAAATCAAATCAATAATATAACAAATAGAGAAATAAAGCAAGATAATAAGAAAATATTGAATATTATAGTTTGACGGGTGAAGTCATTCTTCTACAAGTTATAATATTTAAAAATAATAATAATAATAGCAATATTTAAAAAAATACAAAAGCTTGATGGGTGATTGAATGTTTACTACAATACAACTAATATTTTTGTAAAAGAAAATAATGTAAATATCAAAGCTTCAAGAAAGATAATTCACTTTGTATTTAAGCACGATGAAGCATTAATACTAGGGATGGCACAAAGACTAACGTCTGCCTAAGCTTGGCCCTAAGCCTAATCAGGCTGGAGGCATGCAATTTGAGTCTAAGCATAATCGAGTTTGGGTTACTTGAAACCCGATTCAACCCAGGCCTCAATCAATTATTTTTTAAATTTAAAAAGTGACATTATTTTATTTAAAATGATATAATTTTTTAAAATTAAAAATTAAAAAATTAAAATCCAATTAAACTAAGTTTAACTTATCGAATTCAGATCAAACTGCATCGAGTCTAGGCTTAAGCTTAATTGTCAAGCCTAATTAATGCCAAAAACTTTAAGCTTTTAGAAGAAGAAAAGAGGTTTAATACAAGATCTTACAAAAGATGCTATGGTTTTAGTACGACTTTTGTATGGAAGAAGGATGGATACAAGGCTTTAGTATTTGAAAAATACAAAGAAAATGGTTTTAAAAAGAGTAAGGGAAGGTTGATTCTAATAGCAAGAGGATGCTAGAAGACCCTTCGAAGAAGAAGCTTGCCTTCCTTCCTTACAAATGTTCTCTTTTATAGGCATTCAGATCATTTTTAGTAATTTTAAAACATAACAATCGGAATATTCTTCTATAATCCCTTTGCAAGCTTTCTTCACTAGGTATTTGCATGTAGCTCTTGAGATCCTTTATCTCCAACTACCCAGGCCCTTTTGTACCCTATGCATCCAAGCTATCAATTGTTTTAATTGTTTTGACAATAGATGACTTAAATGCATAGAATACAAAGGGGTCTGAGTAATTAAAGACAGAGGAATACGCCCCTATAGTCCCCACTATCTTTTCAATTTTCTAAAAGTATTTAGCTATTAATAATTCAATAATATCATGATCAAAAGTACCTAATTATGTCCTATAAATTTTTACGGCCTTGGTCATTTATTAAAAAATATAAAATTTTGTTTATTAATTATATATAATTTGTTAAATTATAGATTTGGGTTATTATATTAAAAGAATGAATGAGTTTTTGGTACCATGCCTTGGTATTAGTTAGAGATTACTACTATCAAAATGAGTTTTAAAATTATTATGTCAAGAATTGAGAGAAGAGAAGAAGAATAGATGAAAGTAGAGTTTAGAAAATAAGAAATGATGAATAAAAAGTAAAGAAAAAAAAAGGAAACATGCTTCTTGCAGTCAATAACTTTTTAAGTCTTAGAATGTCTTCTATACTAGTCTCATGACTAATCACGTTTGAACCTGCATTATGTTTTTTCTAATACTATTTTTATACGTTTCAATGTCTCTTCTTTTAAAAATATTGTCATGGAAATGAAAGCCGAAATAAGTTACTGCCTCCAAAATAAAAAAATTAAGATAATGTTTCCATCCCTTCTTGTATGGAACACTTGAGATCCCCTATCTTTAATTACCCAAACCTCTCTGTATCCCATACATCCAAATCATCCATTTGAACAAATGAATGACTTGGATGCACGGGACACAAAGAGGCTTAAGTAATTGGGGACATAGATGCATAAGGTACAAAAAAACTTGGGTAATTGGGGACAGAAAAATAGATCACGTTATAGAATTGTAAGTGTTTCCTTTTTGGTATCAAGATGCTCTACATACAAATGAAGTTGGGTGAGTTGACATCCTCTATCGTACTAACAATCTCATCATTATCATTATTGTATACTAACCTAGTGTACTTCCCAGCGACCCTCTCATTCATTCTCATATTATTATATGGATCAACCTGACGTTTTTTCATTTAAGGTAAAGAAAATATGGTGTGTAAATTGAAGAAGTCAATATATGAACTTAAACAAGCTTCGAGGCAATGGTATATTAAGTTCAATAATACCATTACTTCTTTTGGTTTTGAGAAAATCACTGTTGATCAGTGTATTTATTGGAAGATCAGTGGGAGTAAGTTTATATTTCTAGTTCTGTATATTGATGACATTTTGCTTGCTGCTAATGATTTGGGTTTGTTATATAAGATTAAAGAATTTCTTTCTAAAAATTTTGAGATGAAAGATATAAGAGAGGCATCCTATGTGATTGAAATTTCAATATTTCGTAAGAGATCAGAATGTTTATTAGGATTGTCTTAGAAAGCCTATATGGAGAAAATTCACGAGAAATTTAACATAAACAAGTGCTTAGTAAGTTTAGTCCATATTCAAAAACAAGATAAGTTTAGTCTTATGCAATGTCCAAAGAATGATGTAGAACGTAAGGAAATAAAAACAATACCATATGCTTTTGTTGTGGGCAGTTTGATGTACCTACAAACCTGTACTAGACCCGTTATCAGTTTTACAGTGGGGATGTTGGGTAGATATCAAAGTAATCGTGGTATTGATCATTAAAAGGCTGCAAAGAAAGCAATGAGATATCTTCAAGGAACAAAGGATTACATGTTCCCTTATAAGATGTCTGATTATTTAGAAGTGATTAGATATTCAAATTCAGATTTTGTCAGATGTGTGGATAGTAGAAAGTCAACGTTTGGCTATTTGTTTCTATTAGTTAAAGGAGCAACCTCATGAAAAAGTGTCAAATAGTATTTTATTGCTTCATCCATTATGGAAGCGGAATTTATAGCTCATTATGAGGCTATAATTCATGCATTAGGGCCACACAACTTTAATTCAGAGCTTGGAGTTGTCGACACAGTAAGCAAGCCACTGAAAATTTATTGTGATAATTCTACAACAGTCTTCTTCTCTAAAAATGACAAATACTCTAGAGGTGTAAAACACATGAAATTAAAGTATTTTGTTATTAAATAGGAGTTTCAGAAACAAAGAGTGCATATAGAATATATTAGAACGGATCTCATGATAGCTGATCCTCTAACTAAAGGTTTACAACCAAAGAGATTCAATGAACATGTGTTTAGGATGGGTCTTGGTTGTATTGATGATTGATAATAATATTTGATGATGATGTTTTGGCACTCTTGAGCTCAATAATAGTATGCTTTTGAATTATATATTTTTTATTCGTTATGTTTACATATACATGATCATTTGAATAAGAAATTTGTATGTATTTTCATAACAGGTATGTAGATTGTATGTTGTTTATATACAACTTATGAACCTAAACATAATAAGTGCTTAATATAGTGCTATATGGAAGGGAGTATACGACTATACTGTGTATGATCACCATAACTCATATTATGCGATTTGTTGTGTTAAGGTGCTTATAATGTTTAACTTTTATAAGATTTAATTTTGCTAGCCTTATGTTATACTATTAAATATAATGATGAAACATTCGCCCATATGGGAGAATGTAAGAAATATGGCCTGATTTTATGGCCCGTATTTTTTGTAAGCCCATATTAAACTTGGTTTAGGGTTTTTTTTAGTTTAATAATATATTAAATCTTAATCGTTAATTTAGCACTTGATGGACATACAAGATTTAATGTCAACAAAGAAGTGTATATAAACTACTATTCTTTCTACCCTAATTAAGTACAGACAGAATAAATACAAAACGTAGGTATTTGTGTATTGGGCTATCTCTCAAGCTATCGTACAGAAAGAGGGTTAAGGGAGAGAAACTGATTTATGATCATTAAAAGCTTTCTCTCTACATCATGAAGAATTCCGCTCAAGGTAAGTGATTTATTGGCTTCATCTATGTGGTTATTATTATATTCAAGATCTGAATGGACATAAATGATTTACATATGATTCATGATTTATGTCTTTAATGTTTGAATAATTAAGAACAAAAAAACTTACAGTGTTAACATATATGAATGAAGTTAGGTCATTAATTGATATTATAGTTGATAAAGGTGGCAATGACATAAGAAACAAAGGTTGAACCAAGTCTAGATTGTGATGAAAATATTGTTTGAGTAGGATTTTTAATTTTGCTTTATTCCCTTCTATTTTTTGCCCATATTCTCTATGTTGGTAGAGCAATTGATTCTGCAATTTATTTATTCCATTTTTTTCTTGTTTATGTCATGATTCAATTGAATTTCAAATTATATTGATATGTAGTTCTTTAATAGGTCAGTTATCAAAATATCAATCAAGAAACATAGTATTAAAAAGAAAATATTCTACCTAACTATCATTCGAATACCACATGGCCAAAATTTTAATCAAATGCTACGAGGATTATTGGATCAAAAATTAAGAATAATTAGTGTAATTTTGTAGTATAACACAATGATTAAATGAATATTTGACAACTAAAAGGACTCATTGGAGAAGAAGAATCCAGAATTGAAGATTGAGAAGAAACAAAGAAAAAAAGAATTAAAAATCAAAGAGTGGAATAAAAACAAAGATAAGAAGAATCAATAATCAAATATTGAGATGAAGCAAAGAGAAGAAGAATCAATAAACAATAATGTGATGAAGGAAAGAAGAACAAAAAATTAATTCTAATATAAAGGAAATGTTGATGGAGTGACATTTTTTAAAAGATCATCAGTTCTAAAGCCAAATGTTACGATCAAAATGGATTTTTAGGTTATTGTATCAAGAATTAATAGAAGACGAAGAATATGTGAAGTTTAGAAAAATACTAAATGCTAGGTAAAAGGTAAAGAAGAGAGAAAAAGAGGAATGTCAATTTGTTTGAGGAAGCTAAGGATGTGTTGAATTATAACCAGATAGGGTATATGACCAAACTAAGACTGACTGCTTTGAAAAGTTCCTACGAAGATTTCATCACAAGAAGGCCAAAAATGAGACTGAACTTATAAAACTACATTTTTACTATAAAGGTGTTGCAATTATGTAAATGTGGCCTAGAGTACATTCCATAGATTTGGAATGGTTTGAATTTTAATGTTTTGTAATGACTCTATCAATTCAATATGAAATTCATTAATTACTTTCCAAAAAAAATCATTTGCTTAATTAATTCAGATTTAATTTATTTTTATTTTCAAATATTATAATCTATTTTATTAACATTCATGTATAAATTAACATAACTAACATGAATATATTATAATAAATCGCAACTTCTGTTATTTAATTGACATTTTTATTAATAATATAAAATTTAACAAATTTTAAAATTATAATTATAATTTATCGTTAATTTTTCTTTATAATTTGATTCTAATACGTAAGTTACATCAAATTTGTTGAGACTTGTTCAAATTCTTGTGTTATTCTTATGTATTACGAGGAATGAAAATATGTCAACAAATTATATTTGAGGTTTTTGGAATTAAGTGGGAAATTAGAATTCTTTTTTGTGTCAATTATAATATAAACAGTACAACCTAATTCTAATTCAAGGGCATCCAGTTTAAATCCTCTCTCTAATATAACTTTGTCCAACCTCATCCAATGTCCAAAATAATGTTTCTAAATTCATGTCGAATGATTAAAACGACGTCATTTTGAGCATTGGACAGGGTTATTTTACACGGAGGATCCAAATTTTCAAACACAATGTTAGTGGTTTCATTCATCCCATTGGAACAAGAGCTAGCTTGCAATGAGGGACCGTTTAATTATGGTACAGTGCTTAGTCCCGAATAGCCTTTGGCCTTTGAGATCAATACAAAACGCCAATGGAGACGATAATAGTATGCACTTCTATCTGCTTAAGGAGGTCGCGTCCAAGCTATTACCAATTGGCGTTTCCCTTGTACTTCAAATTGCGATTTCTCAGAAGGGAAATTTATAAACATGTTTAAATTGGTGTGCGTACTCTGTTGTTCAAGTCTGTAAAGCAAACATTTTTTGCTAAAACTACAAATCTACAGGAATGAGGCTTGAAAGCCGCAGCAACTGTTCAGAACACCTTATTGCAACTCCAATTATGAAGGGAAAAACAAAAAGACAAAACTTGGAAGAAACAAATGGTATTTGCAAAAGATAAAAAAATTGGCTTTTTCATTCTCCTGGAAAAGCAATAATCAGGGTACATAAACCAGAAGCTATTACCTGCTTCTATTGCACTAATCTAGCCATCTTCTGATCAACTCTAATTCAAAACATTTACTGATCAGTACAGGCATTGCACCACTAGAGTTCGCAACTCTGAAGGCTGGATCACGTTCTATGTCGAAAACCTTATTCTTCTCAAAAAAGTCCTAGTCCTCGTATAAAATGAAATGAAAGATCAAGTATCTGACCTCAATCAATGAAATCTCGGAAGCAATGCGATCAGGCAGCAACAGATGTTTGCTTCTTCAGTTTCTTACTTTCGTGCGAGTTCTTCCTGGCCTGTATCATTCTGGAAAGTATATCGGCCTGCTTTGTGTTGCCCTCTTGGTTAAGGCTCTTAATCAAAAGTTCTGTACTACTCCAATCGCTTGTCCCGCTTTTCTCTATAATTTTACACAAAATTGAATATGAACTTAGGGTCTTCCCAGCTGCTAGGAGGGCATCCAACACTTTATCATAGCTTTTAAAGTCTACGGTGAAGTCTCTTTCCAATGCAAAATCCAACAATTTAAGAGCAGCAACTCTCTCTCCCTTATCACAAAGCACAGATAGAAGATCATCAAAATTGACATCATATCCACTATGCATTAGAAGCTCAATTCGTCCAAGTGCTTCCTCAACATGGCCTCTCAGGAGAAGAACTTCCAAAATCTTAGCAACCAAGTCCGTATTCTCCTTCAACCCCTTCTCCACCATACTCTTCATCACACGACTGGCAGTTTGAACCCTTCCGTCTTCAAAAAGACTTTGAAGCACTGATCTAAATGTAGATGAATCTGGAAGATGGCCATCTTCAATCATCATATCCAAAGTTGTTTTAGCATCAGCTGGCTCGCCTTTCCCCAAGTAGCTCTGGATGAGAACCTTATAAGCATCTGCATCTCGAGGGACCCCTCTTCTACCCATGATCTTTAGAATTTCAAAGGCAGAATCAGGGGAACCTTCTTTTGCATGCCCACGAATCAAATTATTCAAAGCATGTGCATCCTGAACCCCCTTCTTCATCAACTGCCTGAAAAAGATTTCAGCTTTCCCTGTCTGCCCATTGCTGCATAGATACTCAATCATTGGGTTGAAAGCACTTGACTCCAATTCCAAAGTACTCTGTGGCCCCAATATAATTTGCTTCTCAATGAGTTCATCCAACAGTTTCGCTGCTCCATCATACTCCTCAGCCTTACAGAAATTCTCAATCAAGACACCATAATGTCCTGCCTCTGTTGGTATGCTCAACCGAATCATTGACTTCAGCACATCTGCAGCAGCGTTCAAATCCCCAGCCTTGCACTGACATGATAACAAGCTCATAAAGACTGAATTGTCCTTTGGCGCAATATGTCTCTTCACCATATCCTGCAATATGTTTTTGGCCTCATTCATTTTTCCAGCATCACAAAGTCCAGGCAACAAAGTAGAATAAGTAACAGCATTAGGCTTAATGCCAAACGATTTCATCTCCTGAAGCAAATTCATCCCATCATCAACTCTACCTACTGCAACATACCCTTTAATCATTGTCGTGTAACTTATCACGGTAGGTGCTATATTCCTCCCCTTCATTTCCACAAACAATTGCTCTGCCTCCTCCATCTTTTTAAACCTATAATACCCATTAATCATTATGTTATAAGTTACCACATCTGGGGACAATCCTCTATTCTTCATATCTTCATAAAACCTCATAGCAGTTTCCAACCTCAGGGATAAAAAGAAACCCCAAAGCATAATGTTATAACTATGCCTAGTTGGCTCAATCCCCTCCCCTAACATCCTATTGAAGTACCTTTTAGCCATCATATACCTCCCTCTCCTCAAAATAACCTTAAACAGAGTATCATAGCTCTTCACAGTCCTCTCTACCCCAAGTTCCTTCATTTTATCAAAAATCTTAACAGCCTCCTGAACTATCCCCGCCTTACCATAACCATCAATCAAGTCCACAAACATATCCTCATCATATGGAACACCCTTTTTAGGCATATCTAACAAAATGCAACGAGCATGATTCAGCTTGGAAGCTCTACCTAGAATCTCAATCATTTTAAAATGGGTCTCCCGATCGTGTTTAAACAACCCAGACCTCTCGACCCACCTGAAGAACTGGAGAGCGTGCTCACTGTTTCGAGCTCCGTGCAAAACGTTATACACCAAACTGTGATCGAACTCGGGCACCAAATTCCGGATGGAGTTCTGCAACCGGGTCGTCCAGGCCCGTTTCGCCATCATTTTGCAGATTATATCCTCCAATTTTTCTGGGTCTGGACGTTTACGTCTTGGAACTCTCTGAAATTGACGCTCTTCAAAGCCACCATCTGTGGCCTTAGGTTCGGGTACGGATTCGGGTCGTGGGTCTGGGGATGGGGCTTCTGGGATTGGCGTGTCGTCAAAATTGGAGACGGGGTCTTCGATTAGAGCAGAGAAATGGCGGTTAATGTAAGAGATGGGGAACCTGGGATAAACCCTACGACTTAAGTGGCAGGGTTTGGACAGAGCAGCATAGGCCATTTTGAAGAAAACTGCGAACTAGGAAGTGGGTATCTTTTAGTTGTTAGATCTTTCGTTATTGCGTTTGATCTACATGAAAAGACAGCGAGGAACGAAAGCAAAACATGTACAGAGGTTGTAGATACTAGGGTTTAAGGAAAATGGTGACTTCTGGCTCTAGTACATCCAGAGGCTTTTAGGTCAAAGTTGGGCCGGGCTAGAGTTAACCGATGATTCTCAACTTTTGGTTTTTGTTAAGAAAGAACATGACTAATTTGGCGATCGATGGATTGAATATTAGCATTTATCTTTATAATTAACTTTTATGCAAAACAATTTATATCAATATTATAAATATCGTACCTAGGCTGATCGTACCTGGTTCAGCCTGATTTTGACGAGGCTGTATGTTATCGTTTGAATCCATGAATGTGACTGTCTCTGACAAGAGTTCCTGCAAAACAACACAAGACACACCGGGGGGTTGTTTCTCGACAGGCCCCTCCGACGCTCAAGTTAGTCTTTTGTAAAGATTTTGGTCGCTATAAAAACAGAGAAACTAGGGTTCTGATTACGTACCCGTATCATGGCAAAGTTGTACCTTATATATGGGATAGTTGTTAGGTTTAGGTCTTTACATATGCATGGGAGACTTCCACTTGCAAGTGGGTCGTGGATGCGTGGACTAGGGCATGGGCCTAGCATAGTTGATAGGAATTAGGTCAATTCTTGCGAGGTGGACCGATGGGTTCATGAGTCACTTTTAGTAAATTTGAGCCTAATTCGACCGACCTAACCACGCCTAAAATAAAGAAACTACAGTGCAGTGACGTGGGATAAGATCACCCCAACAGAGTTGACAAACAGGAGTGACAATAGACTCGCAACAAGCTCACCAAATCGATAAACACCAACAGGGAAACGATAGCTATAGGTAGCTAACCAATCCGCACAGTAATTGACTTTCCGAAAAACATGTCGCACCCAAACCATCCAATTAGATGAAATAAGTTGAAACATAATAGAAGCAGCAAAAATAGGACAAATGCTCTGATCTCCTTTTTGTAAGGATTAATTGCACTTTTATGTTTTTTTTAATCTTTTCCCTTTCTTGTTTGATCTTATCAAAAGCTTGCCTTTTCCCCTTCTATTTCATTTTTATATTATTTAATAAAAATATATAATTAAAAATTTACATGATTGCTCGGGATTTATCTATAATACATATTTTACTATTTACTAAATAATGACAATCTAATAAAAGTCTAAGAGAAGATTCAAAAGCATGCAGTCTTAGCCCTAACACGTTTTATTATCTACTTGGCTTTAAAAAACTTAAAATATATTCAACCTCTTGAATTATTTCACTTTCATAATAGACAATTTCTCAAGAGTTAGTATAACTTATTGTAAATAAAATTTTATTTAAAATAATATGTTGTTTAAAATTTTTATTTAAATGCAAAATTTTGGAAACAACTTCTTTGCTCGTTAAGAATATGGCTATGTGACAACAAGGGATGGATCAATTGGTCCATATTTCTAACTTAAGCTTTTTCCTTAATAAGGAGGTATTGAGTTCGAGTTACGCCAAATGAGAGGAAATAGACATGTTCCTATTGATGATCTTCTAGCCCTCTGGACAAAGCTCCTTAATCGGATCAATTACAGACGCCTCACTTTCAACAGCAGTGTAGGAGTTAGAGCTACTAGGGAACCTGAGGCTGATAGGAACCTGATGGTGAGTAGGGGGAGCCAGTGATTAATCATCAGCTGACCAATCAAATATGTGAAGACTCCTTGTGCACAGAAGTATAAAGGCTACGTAGAAACCTGAGGAATCTTGGGGTTCCAGATTTACATCCTCTAGGCTCTTGGGCTGAAGTCGTAGGGACTTAGGATTAGTCTGGGTGATAAACAGTTCTCATGATAGTTCTTCACCATTGATATCTCATCAAGAGCCGCACACAGAACTTGTTGCAACTCAT
>JANIHY010000004.1:54774481-54798384 GCA_027479065.1 Erythroxylum brevipes | reverse complement strand
CTTCTTTTTTTCAGGTTGTGCACTTCTTGTATCACATCGTATTGTTTCATAGGAAATCCTTATTCTGCAATTGCGGTACCTGTTTCTTAAGAGGAAGTATTATAAGACTAATGCACCTTTAGCTTTTGTGCTGGTAATATGGCTGGTTTTGTTTCTGCGTGTTGGGAAGGAGAGAGTACTTTTATTGGAGGATATGATAAGAAATGCTTGGGAAGGCAATGCTGTGAGAAAACGTTCTCTTATGTTTTGGATATCCTCCTAACAATTGTTGGATTGAAGTTATATTGGAAGTTTTCTGTACGAAATCTGTATCCGGGGATACTGATGTTACATTTAGTGCTTCAATCTTCATGTCAGATTTGATTATATGTTGATGCTGGATCGGGGCAATCTTACAATGCTGTATGATTTTGGTAGACTCGCTGTTTTGATCAGGCATGGGATTTAATGCGCTAAGCTTTAGGGACGCATCTTTCGTTTGTGGGTTTGTTGAGGCTCATCGCAAGTCTTTTCACCACTGCTCTTGGATATTGTATCTCACTGTAGATGGTTGAGAATGAGGCTTCAACCTGAAACATTTGATGGGGAAGCATCCCATGCCACTTAAAGTGAAGGATATATCACTCGTTGGGTTTTAGTGTTTAATTGGAGACAATTATTGTGCTTTGACCCTGGGATGTACGAGAGTACTTCACAAAATTACTTGATATTAACTAGGGCCTGTAGGATATTCCACGTTATCTTGACCTCTGGATTGCTTCCTGTCTCATCATCATCATTTTTCATAGTTAGTATGCTATGCTCTTTTTCTTTTCTATCGGGCTTATCATCAGAACTCAGTGCCTTAAATCTCTATTCTTGACTTTTAGGCCTCTTGTAGAAAGCAATCTCTGGGAATCTGCAGCTGGACAATGCCTAATATCTACCTTTCGTCGACTTTTTTTTTTTTTTTTGATTACAAAGGAAAGTTACAATCATGATCATATATGACGGGGGTACAAAGTCCCGCCTGCATCGAAGTGCAGTAACTCCTGGATGGCTACCAAAGGCTCCTGAAGAAAGTGTAGGCCCGGTGTTAAGAAAATGGCACAAGTCGCCAGTCGGTCAGCACACTGATTCCCCTCGCGGCCGACATGTCACAACACCACCTCCCAGTCTCGCTGTAACAGCTCGTGAATTCCTGCAACCAACAAAATATCCTCAGTCAGAACCTGCTGAGAAGAAGAAAGGATATTAATAACTTCCAGCGAATCGACTTCAAGAATGAGCCGGCGGAAACTCCGGTCCCAGGCTAACAGGAGCCCAGAATGGACCCCACGGAGTTCGGCAGTGCAGGGGGAACATCGAGGGAACCGCTGCTGGAACCCCCCACACCAATGTCCACAGCGATCTTGAATAAGCCCTCCAGCAGAGGCTTGGACTGCCCCCGAGGCGACTGCCCCGTCCGTATTCAGCTTAACCCAACCCTCCATAGGTGGCGTCCAGCCCACCGGAGTCCCCACAGGCATAGTGTAATCCGGGAAAAGACGGGAGGCCATGAGCTGAGCTCTGGAAATCCACTCAACATACTCCATAACCAGACGACGACCCGCCTCCGGCCATCGGAACCCCTGCTCAAACAGGCTTTTGTTACGCCAGGTCCATAAGTATCAACATGCCACCCCAAAGATAACAGGCCAAGCAATCTGGTGGCAAGTCCGCATGGTGGTAAGGTTAGAAAAAAGCCAAAGCCCCTCGCTCTGACAAAAGAAACTGGGCCCCAGCTCAGCCCGAGGGAATTGGGCCCAGAAGGAACGCACCCGAGGGCAGTCACGCACCACGTGGAGCGTGGTCTCGTCCTGCCCACAGGAAGGGCAGGTGCTATCCGAGGTGAGGTGTCGGAGAACGCGTTGACGATTCGTCAGAAGTTTACCGTGCGCCAACAACCACAAAAAGGACCGTATCCGCTGAGGACCAGCCCATTTCCAGACAACCGCCCATATGTTGGGTGGCGAGACAAGCCTGGGATACTCCTGCAACTCATATGCCGACGCAACCGTAAACTGTCCGTGAGAGGTGGGTCCCCAAAGAAGATGATCGGCCACGCCCTCATCAAACGTAGGGCGGAGGGAAGCAAGATCTAAGCAGACTGCCGACGGAAGGTACTGCTGGAACCGGTGCCAAAGCCAGTTGCCGTGCCGGTCCACGAAATCGGCCACTGTGGCCTGCAAGAGGTCGACCGGGACACTGGAAGTGGCCAGGTGGACCAGGGGTCCCCACCCATCGACCCAGTTATCGAGCCATAAGAAAATGCGGCGACCATTGCCCATGACCCACCGGCTGCCTTGCCTCACAAGCGACCAGACTGCCGACATACCCCTCCATACCACAGAAGCCCGGGACCGCGCAATAGAGAGGGGCAAATGGTGTGTATCCAAACGGTACTTCCCACTAAGCACCCGAACCCAAAGAGCATGAGGATGGTTCATCAACGCCCAACCCAATTTGGCTAGCAACGCGTCATTGGTGGGCCGAAGACGTTTGATGCCCAGACCCCCGGCCGACTTAGGCTGACAAACCGTGTCCCAGTTCACAAGATGGGTCCGACGCTGTAGCGCAGTCGAGCCCCAGATAAAGTCACGCATAAGTTGCTCAAGATCGTCACAAAGTTGACGAGGGAGGCGGACCGTCTGCATCGTGAATATGGGGAGAGCTGAGAGGACCGATTGAGCTAAAGTCACCCGACCGGCCAGGGATAACGTCTGCGCACGCCAGCCAATAAGCTTGGAGCGGGCCGAATCGAGAAGATGATGGAATGTCCGTCTGGACACGCGCTCGTGAAACAATGGGACCCCTAGATACCGGCCCAAGTTATCCGTGCTACTCAGACGGAGACCGGTACTGAGACGACGGGCCGTGGCCGGAGGCACATTCCTAGAGAAAAAGACCTAGGTCTTCTCCAGGCTAATATTTTGCCCAGAGGCTAAGCAGAAAGTCTGTAAGGTGCGACCGATAACCTGAGCCTGGGAGTCCACAGCATCAGCAAAGAGAACCAAGTCGTCAGCAAAGAAGAGATGGGAAATGGGAGGCCCCGAACGACCGAGACGGACGGGGTGCCAGCTGCCCGCGGCCACCTCCATAGGGATGAGATGGCCGAGACGTTCCATGCACAGAACAAACAAGTACGGGGAAAGCGGGTCTCCCTGTCGAACCCCCCGGGAAGGGCTAAAGGCATCGGAATAAGTGCCCTGCCAAGCCACACGGAACGACACCGTCGTGACACAGCGCATGATGACACGGACAAGGTGCGCAGGAAGGCCGACCGCCTCAAGAGTGTCCTGGATAAAAGACCAGCGAAGCCGATCATACGCTTTTTCAAGGTCAACCTTGACTGCTAAAAAACCTTTCCTACCAGTCTTGGTCCGCATAGAGTGAATTACTTCCTGGGCAATGATAATATTATCAGTAATCCGCCGCCCCGGAATGAAACTACTCTGATTCTCCGCAACGAGGTGAGGCATGAACGGTTTCAACCGATTAACTAAAACTTTAGCGATGGCCTTGTAGAGAACGGTACAAAGGCTAATAGGCCGAAACTGAGTAACCTGTTGGGGCACCGGGATTTTAGGAATGAGGACAAGGAGAGTGTGATTAAGGTCCGGTTCCCAATAATCCTGGCTGAAGACTTTTTGAATAAACGCCACCACCGCAGGGCCCACCGTCGACCATTGCAACTGGAAAAAGAGTGCATTAAAACCATCGACCCCGGCAGCTTTGTTCGGATTGATTGCAAAAATAGCACCCTTGACTTCGGGGGTCGTAATAGGTAACTCCAGGTCACGAACCTGCGCAGCCGAGAGGGTAGGGGCCTCGCCATAAAAAGGGAGCGGGTGAGAACTCCCGGCGTCCTCCGTAAAAAGCTGAGCATAGTAAGAAATGACTAGCTGACTCAACTGGTTGGGGTTCGTAATCCGAGTACCATCGGAATCCGTGAGGTGAGTAATCCGCAATTTCTTGCGCTTGGAGAGGGTAACGGAGTGGTAGAACGTCGTATTACGATCCCCCCTAGAGATCCATTGACAACGGGCTTTCTGGTGCCACAACAATTCCTCCTCACTCAGCACCTGCATAAGATCGCGACCCAAATGCTCTTCGAGGTCAAGAAGGGAGTCAGTGGGGTGGGTGGACAGAGCTCGCTGAATGCCCCGTAACCGGGCCACCAGGCGACGTTTACGATGCACAATATTTCCGAAAACATGAGTATGCCAATGTTGAAGGTGATGTGAAAACCGAACCAACGATTGGCTCATAGTCTCCGCTCCAGGGGTCCAGTGTTGCTCCACCAACCCGAAAAACGAGGAATGAGAGACCCAGGCGTTTTGAAAGTGAAAATGGGGGGCTCGGGAAGGCCTGACGGAAGGCGATCCTAATGAGAACACAAGAGGCCGGTGGTCCGAGCCCAGGAAGGGGAGATGGTGGTTGATAGAGTGAGGAAAGGATTGGAGCCAGAGGGTGGTCCCAAGGACGCGATCCAACCGGGCTTGCACCGTCCCACGCCGCCACGTAAATTTCGAACCCACATAGCCAAGATCGTGAAGGCCGCACTGATTCACCCAATCCCTGAATTGAGGATTCACGATGCGGCCGGAACGGGCCCCGCCACGCCTATCCGTGCTCTCCAGTTTAGCATTAAAGTCACCGCCCACCAGCCAAGGCCCGGAGCAACGCTGCCCAAGCCAAGTTAAAAGAGGCCACAGACGGTTTTGATTAAGCGGTTGAGGACTGGCATAAACCGCTGTGAAAGCAAAGGAACCCTGTCTCGAGGTAACGGTAGTATGAATCAGCTGACGGTGAGCCAGAACGATCGAAACCTCAAAATCTGTCATCCAAAGGAGCCAGATACCCCCCGAAAATCCAGTCGCCTCAACACGAAATGAAAAATCGAAGCCGAGAGACTGAATGACACGCAGGGCACGCTCACCACTAATCCGAGGTTCCATCAGCACCAACAGACTCGGTCGATACATGCTCAGATAATTACGCAGGACGGTTCGAAAACGTGATCCGCCCGCGCCTTGGCAATTCCAAAGGAGAATAGACATAATAAACGGACAGAGGAGAAAACTAAGAGGAGGCGCCCCGGGGGCCACCCTCCGGATCATCAAGGATGTCAATGTCTAACTGGGCCGGAGCCATGGCCACGTCCCGTGGCGAGACAGGTAAATCAACCTGTGGCGGAGCCGCTGGAGGCACCCCAGCTGGGTTAGAGGAATGGGGGTGTAGGGCCCCGCCCCCATCTCCGACCCCCAGATCCGAGACCGCAATTCCCGCCAGGAGAGGAGAGGCCGCGGGAACCCCCGACGGCGGACTAGCTAACAGGCCCTGGTCGCATACCATGTCAGTATGCGACTGGAGCGCGATGGCCAAATGCTTGTCCGAAGCCGAAGGTTGAATTCGGACTGGAGGAGGGTTCAACGGGTCCGGCCCAAGACCAGTGTCCCGGTCCACACAGGCCTGATCGGATGGCCTGCCCGGCTCGGGCTGAGGAGACACATGGGATGGTCCCTTAGGGGAAGAGGGACCAGAGTGGTTAGTTGGCACCTCAGTTAGAATGGGACCAAAGGAGGTCCCATTTAGTTCAAAGCTAACCACTTTCGTTGGCCCCGCGCTACTCTCACCGCCACTGAACACAAATGGATGGGACGGATGCGGGAACGAGGACGGCGCCTCAGTCAGAGCGCCAACGGTCTCCAAAACGGCGAAACGGGAGCCTCCACCACGTGCGGACGTGCCTTGCTGACCATTCCGGTGGTTAACCGGTCGACGGGGAGAACCTGGATGCGTCGAATGTGACGGAGTAGGCGGCGCTGGAGGGCGCGGTCGGGCCTGTCCGCGGCCACCTGGACGTGTCGGAGCAGGGCGAGGGACACGACGCTGGACCTGGATCCAGGGTTGCTCTCCTCGGTTTGTTGCAGCTGAAGTCCCAGGATCGTCCGCCCTGGGAGAAGCCGGTGTGGCGGGAGGGGCAGATGGGCGTTGAGGACAGACGGCGACGTCATGGCCGGTAAAGCCACAGCCGGAGCAGACCGGAGGAAGACCCTCATACTCCACCAAGACGGTTTCGCCATCGACGTCGACACGAGAGCGGAGCGGGACACTGAGGTCAAGCTCCACTGCCAGCCGGGCAAATCGCCCCCGTTGGGCAAGAGAGGTAGCGGCATCGATCTTCACCAAAGTACCCACCAAGTTCCCTAGTGCCTCCAGAATCGTGGGATGATAACGTGAAATGGGAAGATTAGGGAAACGGACCCAAACCACCGCGCGAGTCACCAGTCCCTGCGTCGGCCGGAAGGACGGGAACCACCGCTGGACTGCCAGTACTTGGCCAAAAATCATCCATGGGCCATCGGACAGGACTCGACGATAGTCAGCTGCCTCCTTTAGCTTCACCAGATAGAACTCGTGGTCCAAGTCGACCACCTTCATTGCGCCCCGCGGTTGCCAGAGGTGGTGGAGACGAGAACAGAGAGTTCGGAATCCAATCCGACATCCCATCAATTTGACGATCACCGCTTGTTCCCATTGGAGATCGAGGCGTGTTCTGAAGGCCTGAGAAAGCCAAATACTCGGCCCACGCTCACCCATCTCCGTAGTAATGTCCCCTTCTTCCACAGCGACTGGGTCTTCCTCCGCCCACGCCTGAACCGAAGCCGGGACCACCTCAGACGAAGACCCGGCCACGGCAGCACTGTACGATGGTTTCGGGGGGAGCAAATCATCTTCCCATTTCCTCGTCCGTCCTTTCTTGGACGGCTGACCCTCTGAGGAGGCCATAAGCTCCGGACAGAGTCGCAACACCAGCACAATACACAAACAAAGCCACTGAAGAACAGCACCCAACAGCGCCGGGGTTGCAAAAGCACAAAGTCACCGTTGATATCTGAAACGCAAAAATCGTACAAGCTGAAAAGGTTTTCTTCCCTTGTTAATCACACATTTGATTCAACATATCGTGATCTTTTCGAGGAAAAAGCTGCTCCACAAGAGCAAATTTATCTTATAAGGTTACTAGTTGTGACTTGTCGACTTTTCATAAGGGTTCTTTTTCCTTCTTGTTTAAACAAACTGTAGTATCCATATACAGAGCTTTAAGTGTCTGTCCTCAGCAAAACCGTTTCTGCCTGTGATGCACGTAGCAGAGCCCGGTTCTTATTTAATCCCATCGACCAGGGCGTCCCCTTCTCACTTGGTTCTGGTGTACAACACTTGTCCCAGCCATTAAGTTGTCAGAGTGGTCTTAAGCCTTACTGCTTGCTAGCTAGGAGAATAAATGGTTTATGGAACGTTATTTTTATATTGTATGGTTTGAAATATCTGCTTGTATCACAATTTTTACAGTCTTTAAGCTTTGTGGGGAAAAAAAATTAAAGAAGGAAGCTACAGAATCACTATCGAAGAAAATAACATTTAATAGCTAGACCAGCTTTCTCGAAACTGAAGAATAATAACATTCCTGATGTTCTTGCATTAGGAACTGCAGCTTTAAGCTTCATGCAATACTTGCATCATGCAACAAGAACAGAATCCTGTCTGCGGAGCCTTAGGTATGCCTTTTATCCAGTTGCAGAAACATGTGTTGTCTTTTCCCGGTAAGGTTTTGAAGTAAAAAAAAAAACATAGTCATGCAAAAGAGTAGAAGAAAATCTGCAAATTCATGAACTAAATTACATTGGTGAACTTCAAAATCTTTATGTTACATTTAATTCTACATAGTATACAAGCAATTTAAGGTTATGAATACAATTAGCATATCAGCATAAGCCTCACGATCAATCAATCAGTTGTCTCATCAGAACGTATCTCTCTGGATGACTAAAGATACAGACAAGTTCTTACATCCTCCGGAGAAGTAGCACAGCGAACAACATCAAGGAAAATGCTCTCATCGCACGGGATGCAGAGTTTGTTGTCTGCAGTGAAGTCATATACATCTTGAGCTTGATCCAACAATGCCTGGAATAGTGGATGCTTTAGTAACGTGATTTTAATTACGAACCTCTTGTGGTTTTCTCCCACATACACTACTAAATGACCCTTTGGCACATCCTTTGGGATTGACTTCTCTTCATTCCACGAAGTCCTCAAGCCCCACTGGTTACAGTACTCACTGCTTCCACAAGGCATGACACTACTCCCCATAGCTCTCCAGTTTTTAAGGCATGCTCTTAGGAACTTACTCTTCATGCTCATCATGGGACAGTAAAGAAGAAGATAGAGAAAGAGACAGAGGAGAGTTAAGTTGCTTCAGTTGTCGAAGAAAGGAAGAAGTTATGATGCGGGGCGGTACGGTAGTGAAAGAATGATTTATATAAGTGTTGAAATGGCAAAAAGCCGCTCTTTTTGGCAGCATTAAATCGTTGACATGACAGGCAGCTAGGTGCCGAGCTTGAGCTATGATTAAATGACTTGGGAAGTGTTTATGTACTTGGTGTTGTGGTTTATACGATGGTTCCTTGACTCTGTAGTGCTGCACCTTTCTTTACACCTGGAAGCATTGCGCTTTGATTGGAATGTGTACGAACATGCATGTATTTATATAGATGGATTAATTATATGATTCTATACCAGTAGTATTCACACAAAGAGACGGTACTTATTTGTCTCCCTCTCTTTCTCGCAGCTCTTTAAGTGAGGATATGGTGCTTGATCGGCGATCTTTCGAAGTTCTCGAAGTTAAGACCCCACAAGTTGAGAGTGGAAAAGATAAGATATGAAAGGAGGCATGGGATAAGCTTCTTGGGCAAAGTGCGATCGATCCCACTTATTTGTTGGGTGCACTAATGGATATGGTAAAATATAGTAATTCGTGTACAGACACAGAGACAGAGAGAGTTCAGTCACGGAAAAATGTCAGTCATCTACGCAAAACATTTAGCTGCAGTTGTTTGTTCATCCTTACGGGTTCTGTGTAAGGAAATGGGATTTCCTTGAGCATGATTTTGCTGTAATGATTTTCATAATCATCCAACTAATCAGCTGACTAGATCACATTCTTGCAACGTAGGCAATTGACCACTGGCATGAGCATTTTGCCGGTATCTTTGCTGATGGGAAGGGCACTTGCCTTTTTCTGCTGCTCATCTTAAAAGGGTCAACGTTATTTTTCTCTAAACATACCTTAAATCTCTCGATTTGTGGAATCAAAGATTGTATGTTGTCCGTACTCTGGTGTTCTTTACGGAGTTGTATGACCTTTGTCCTTCAGACGGATACGTGATGAAGTGAAGCGCATCTCTGCAATCTGACCATGAATGCAGGAGATGGGCTATGGACGATGTACTGCAAATTGAATGGAAAAGAATATCTTTTTGATCTTCGGTTGCAGAGCCAAAGACATGGAAATCCACGCTTTGCATCCTAAACAGAATCTTAATGTGCATAGCCTCCACAGCATTCAACTAACCATTTCTTAGACATTTGTTAAATTTCCTTAACATGGTCAAATGCTCAACTAAGTGGAAGAAGTAATATGGTAGCTAGTTCTTGTGGGAATTGATCAAAACAGTGACTCGTACTATTCTCCTTTCCGATGGTGGGATCATTAGTTGCGGTGATCTTTGCAAAGGCAGCACGTTGGTTCATCCCCTGAAGACAGGGTTTGTTGTACCACCAGGTGGGGTACATGGGAAACGAGAGACCCTCAATGGTACACATCATATCTTAGTTACTTCTTGCATTTCTGTACACTAGAAATGGACAGAGTCTTAAACATATTGGACCAGTCCATTTTCAATGGTTTTGCACTTTTGCTAAAACGTTTTTTGAACTATGTCATGTTCACCTGCAGTTTCTTAGCTGTGAACACTCGGTTCCATCTGGCTTTGGCCAGTGACTTGAATTTGATGCAAAAGCCACCAAGACAGTGAAATTTAATTGGGAACTCAGAACTCTCAAGCTGTATACTTTGACTCAAAAGGGTATTCACTATTCGGGGATCGTCCTCGTCTATCACAAATTGGCATTTTCAGGATTGAGGGGTAGCTCAGTTGGTTCTGGGAGGGTAGATTTGCTCCAAGATGTATGGTTCGAATCCCACAGTCTGCAGTGTGGGAGCAACATCTTTGAGTCCCTTGTGGACTTTGAAAGTGGGCTCCTTGTAGGCCTATGGGTAGTTCACCTCTCCCTTAGCGGATTACTGAGTACCTGATTTATATCCTCCTAGTTGCTTCATCGGGTCGAAATATGGGGGGTCCTTTGGGTTGGGATCAACCTTTTGCTCCGAGGATTGAGGAGTCTACCGTTATTTAGGCCTCGCACTAGTCACAGGTGCATGAAATGACACACGTTTCCATGACAATGTGATACGGACTACGCCAGCTTTATGATTTCGAAGTAAAGGACACTTTCTCGCACAGACTACTTTATATGTTGTAAACGAAGTGAAATTTTCATATATTAGTTAGTACACGTACAGCAACTTTTAGGAAAACAGGATGTTCCAACCCGTAGAAAACAGTTGGGAAGGTGGTAGGATTTATAGATGGGAAGAGAAGCACATGATTTGGTGAACTCATGCCTCATTGGTGGGTGAGATATTTATTTGAGGTAAGGACATGGGAGTTAGTTTTAGTAGAAGCCAGAGGATTGAAAACTCTTAATCTTAGTTAGGATTGAAATAACGTATCTACTAGTTAAGAGTAAGGTTATGTACTACTAGATCTCTCCAGATTCTCTGCATATCAGTTGGATTCATGCCACGTATTGTTGATGTTGTTTTGTTTTCTACAGTACACATTTAGAATTTCAGTTCTTTTCTTCTAACTTCACAATCAAGACAAGTTCCAGTAAATTACCATATGTTTCATCTTATATATAAGCTTTTAATTCTCACTACAGCCCTCAACCAAAGGGTTAGAACTGCAAGTCACATTGGACTATGCCTAAGAACATAATAAAACGGATAGTGTGATGATACAGTGGTTTGATAGGGCAGCTGGAACTGGGAAGAAACCAAAACAGTGTGTGCCACAGGAAGATGATTGGATTGGACTCTCCTTCTCTATCAATCTATAGCAGCAGTTGCACGTGAAATTCTCAGTTGTAATTAGCTGGCAAGTAGTGATTCACAAAACTAGTTAAGTAATAATATGACCCCACCCTCCATAACTTACTCCAACTCCCTCCCATGCCTCTTCTTGGGAAGCAATGATACATTTTTGCTCTCATGGTTCACAGTTGACAAATGTATGTTTTTAAATACGAATTGGTTTTCAAATTATTTGTTTATTACTTTTCTGTTTTCTATCAGCATTGTCTGGTTTAGTTTAAATATGTACAAGCAGTGGTTTCCTTTTCTTTTTTTTCTATACAAAGGAATAAAAGCCAGCCTAAACAGTAGGCTTTGGGGTTACGACCCCACACATATCCTCAAAAAGGATATCAAGACATCCTGAAGGGGGATAGTGTAAATAGGTAATTCCAAAGCCGAAAGTCTCTGCATGAGAAGTCAACCAATTAACGCAACGATTTCTTCACGAAAGACATGGCAGAGACGAACCGTCTAAGATTTAGCTAGTAGAACATGAATAACCTTTACCAAGGAAGTGTTATAGCTGATCTCGAATCTGAAGATGAGAGAATGTTAATGAAGACCGAGGAATCAACTTCTAGTTCAACTCTTCGATAGTCCATATTTCAAACCAGATTCAATCCCAAATAAACGCCCCATAGCTTAGCAGCATCCAATGGTGAGCAAAAACTAATATTATGCACGAAACCTCCCAACCAACCACTAGTGCTATCTCAAAGGAGGCCCCCAATAGAGACATTTCGATTGGACAGTCGCTTTGTTCCATCTGTATTCAACCTGATCCATCCCTCACTCGGTTTGGCCCAACCAATATGTTTGCTACGACTAGCATCATGACCTATAGTAACTCGAGCAGTAACGGTATCTACTTTCACCAGCCAATTCGCATAATCTAGAATAATAGTCTTGCTAGCGACTAGCTAGGAAAAAGTATTTTCAATTATACTTTTATTCCGCCAAAGCTATAGGAACTAGCATGAAATCCTGAAAAGAATTGACCACCGTACCCCACTAACCTCTGCGTGATTGTACAGATTCGAGATCAGCCACGCTAAAGTGCTTGGACTAGAGAACTCCATAAGCTCTACTTCATAGGCAAATTGCATCAAAAAATGTCGCACTCTAGTACAATCTTTGATAACATGCAAATAAGATTCAGGATTATCACAATAGGAACATTTGTCATCGTCAATGAGATATCTATAGACTTGCTGCTGATTAGTCAAGAGTTTTGCTTGAGCAACCAGCTATAAGAAAAATCGGATACGTTGTGAGCCTTACCATTTTCAGATCGAAGACCACAATCTACTAGTGCCTCCATTGCCAATATGTTCAATTAGCTCATACGCAGGTGTTGTTGAAAAGGACCCATTTTAGTTTGGAGCCCACACCACGCGATCTTCATATAACTCCAGTCTCGGAGTCATAATGCTGGCAATTGTCATGCACACCTTTTTACTTGGGAAGAGATTAGTATTGGCAATTGGCATAGAGCTCCAAGTATAAATGTGTCTATGGAGAAAGTCTTCAGCTTTTCGCTTTCTTCTGTCATGCACACTGATAGACATGAAACGCACTTCATTTGAACATTCTCACATTATGTCATCTCATGCACAATCAAATCATTATAAGCACTCACTTGTTTAGGAATGAGGTTATTTGTTCACACTGTATCTAAATAAATATTGCACTTCCTTTTTATTTTTATTGATTTAAATACTAAAAATTTATAATATTTAGTTTTACAACTTGTCGAAAAGAAATCCTTAAATTTAATTTCTACCATCACAGGCCTAGTGTTGATAACTGAAGTTAGACCTAAATATCATAATCAAACAAGAGGTTTGGCATTGCTCCTTTCTATTTTACTGAATTCAGGCCCCAACACGGCAACACCCCACACATCCTAAAATCCTTCCGAAAAGACCTGTCAACTGGTAAAACATAATGTAGAATCCACTTTGGTCACTAGTGTGGGCCAACATCACATTTACCTCTTCTTTGAAACTAGGCTGTCTATTCTATTGCTTTTGAAATGTATCAAGGACCACTAGATATTGGACTGTAAATTGCTTAGTTTAAGAGGTCTTATTGTCAACCATTCAAGCTATAGCCAGCAATTCTAGCCAACCTCAATGCTTGACTCACAATTACAATAACAACTTTACTGTAATTGCCACTTCAAACAGCAATGCTTTTAAGGCCAATTTAATGAGATGCTATAAAATAAAATGCTAGACATCAGTCAGCTATATCCCTGGCCCTTACAATTGAAAATTTCGACCCAATATCACATTGCACAACATTCACCATATTCTGTGACCAAGTAACTTCGAATATCTAAGAACATGATGTTTAGGTGTACAGGAGGTAAAAGATTACTGGACAAAGCTTTTTGTTCACCCTTTTTACAGTTTTTTGAGTACTATAACATAATTCATTGCCACCTGGTAAATGGTTTATTCATGTTCAATTCTTCTTCCGGCGTACGTTCAATTCTTCCGGCGTACGTATCTACCACCAGGAGTAAATCTTGGATACGGATGAATAGACGCCAATTCACGAATTCGCTGTATGACAGACTTCGGTAAAGGACACATGCCGTGCTTCAATTTTTGCTCCACCTGCATTTCCCATACCCGTAATGCCTTTTTGATGCATACTGTGATATATATACTGTAGCTAGAAAATTTTCAGACACCACCGAAATGCATTTACACATGTTAATAAGATCAATGAAACTTTGACTACCAAGGGTCCTTCACCATATGTACCATGCCTTCATTATACATAACTCGGCAATATGCACATAACACCATACAAATTAAATCTTACGGAAGAAACCGAATCGTCATTTACGTCAAGGACAGGTTTCACAGGCACAGTCAGAAAAGAAAGTACACACGCTTGCTCCTAGTTCCGGTATCCTACTAAGAGGGATGCATAACCTGACTGCAAATTTGTCCCAAAAATCATCAAGATTTTAACTTATTACGACTTCATTTCCACACTTTGGTAACACAATACATAGGTAATATATACAAGTTCAGCAGTCAGAACTGAAAAAAGTATCCAAGAAACCCTTCAAAAAGTGTCAGTAAACTAATTTCATCTATTTCAGTTCCATAACTTAAGAAATGTGAAATTCACATAAAGGCACTTCATTCGTAATGAAAGAGAAAACAAAGCTGCAAGTTGTTCCTCCATGCTCCAGCAGCAGCTATGCAAATTATTCATGATATAAATGCCCAAAGTCTAAGCAGTCAGAAGAAAACAAGGCTCTTACCCATCACATGTAATACACTAATTACGATTTAAGAATGCCAACTGCAACTGGTATACTCAAATTACTGTAATCATTAGTAGGCCCAACATTTAGAACTGGTGATAAGTTTCGAAATAATTAACATTCTGCATTAATAACCTTTAGATAGAGTATCAACCAAGTCTACTACTACTTTATAACTCGGAGTGCCATTTATATATTTTTCTTGTCCTACAAACAACAGAAATTTCTATAAACATAAAGAGCAATGGATACTCTGCCAAGATCACATGTGACACAGTAACTATAAGAAACCTAACCTCTTTCTTGTTTTGTTTTTGTTTCTGATTCTGCACACAGCTTGCTTTTAGAAGATTTCGCCATTTATCCTGCATAGTTGAAAATTAACACATTTGAAAGCTGAAAAAACAATCCAGGAGATTGCACTAAATATATGAAGTACCCTCAGATCCACAGGTGTCCGGTAAGCTGATGATGAAAACAGAAGGTTCTTTATGTCTGTCCATCTTCCAGTTCCACACTGAGCAATACCATCAATCAAATTTGTCACCTCAGAAAGAGTCCACATTCTTTGGTGCTTCCTTCGATCGTCACCCTTTTTAGATCTTCTCTTTATAAGGTTATCTTCAGACTCAGATGCAGTAAGCTCATCACCTGATGACAGGGCCTATTTCCAGGAATGAAAACACAGCTCAAAATGAATATTTGAAATCTTGAGATGATTTTATAGCCACAACCAAGTTCTGCAGTAACAATCAGGAACGTTAACGCCACAATTATTTTCATTCAGTTTGCTGACTCTTATTCACTAAAAATATATCTTCCCGAGTCCAGACAGAGAGGCCATAATGAGAAAACAACAGGACATGCATTCAAATGACAAACTAAAACGATCATATGATTTAAAAATAGAAACACAAGGATTAGGGTTCAAATTGTTTATGTACAGGACATTTGCAAAAAAGGTTTTGTCCATGTGAAATGCCAAAAAGAGAATAAGATTCAATCTTCCATTTGGAATGTGAAACAACAGAATATATTGATGCGTTCACTACCAATTTCCATACCAAAGTATCATATTTCTTTGGTCGTCTCCTTCGTGGGCGAGAGCCAGGTGGTGTTTGGATATCAGTGATAAGAGATTCCTCACTATGAGCAGACCTCGAAGCTCTCACATGATGAAAATCAATTCTTGACTTGACCTTCAAATGTTGATCACTTGAAATAACCAGGGAGCCTTTTCGTCTTTCAATTACAGATGAGCTTCTTTTACATTTTGACACAAAATCTGAGAGCTTTTCATCATCTTCGGAGGTTCCCTCAATTCCAGCCTCACTAGGAGAGAACTCCTTGGAAGAACATGATAAACCTTCCACATGATGTGGCTCAACACTTGATCTGATCTTCTGACGCTTATCCTTTGAAATGGCTAAAGGACATTTAGGCATTTCCATTGCATCCTTTGAATTTGAACTAAAATATTCTTCAATGTACCTTTTAGTAGGTTTTCTCATTCTTTTTTGTCGGAGAACTGCACCACCTTGAATAGCTTGAATGACTTCCTTTTCATTCTCATCAGATGACATGCCGCATACTAAAGGTTTCAAGTCATCAAGGTTCTCTAGATCTTGTGAATTGTGCAATCCAATATGCTCAGGTGATTCATGCTTGCATCTGATCCCAGATGAGTCATGCAACTTATAAGTGTCTTCCTTATCAAGTGAAGCATTTCTACACTCAGCTTCAGGTATAGTTGCCGTAGATGATTCTGTAAGTCCAGGAACACCATTACTGCTTCCACTAAATCCTGGAGATTGACTTTCTGAACTTGAATTTACCAAATTGGGTTGTCCAAACGGAGTGCAATCCAGGTAAGAAACCTTCTCAGCTAACTCAATATCTGCACCCGAAACACAAAAGGAAAAGTTAGACCACATGAGGGCACCCAAAACGAGAACGAAACAGACTGACCACAACAGACAGTAACAAGTTTACCCAAAAGAAAATCTTCACACGCCCCAGAGATGTCATCTGTAGCATGGAGATCATCTACTTCATCAACATCATCTAGCAATCCATCAAGAACCTACTAAATCATAACTTCATCAGCTGAATAAAAATAATCACTCCACATAAGTGCCAAATAGAGATAAACGCAACTTAAAGATAACACAAAAAGGTAAGTTGTAAGGACAGAATGGGAAAAAAATGCAATGAACTTGGCCCAAAATTAGAAAAATAAACTAAGAGCTAAAAGAAGTTTAAGATACTGAGAAGTTAAACACGTGAGAGTTGCAACAAAAACTACATACTCCAAGCTCCATTTCATCTGGTCCTTGAGCATAATTGGAGTCCAAGCCACCTTATGAAAAGAAAGACAAGTATCTCATTATCACATAGAAGAAATACCCAGAAAATATTAACTAAGCGAGAAAAAAATTGGAAAAATTAGCAGTTTCCTACCCATATTGCATTCTTTCACATGAACTTTTTACAAAGTCAAGCATTCCCAGATAATGTCTTGTTAAATACAAATGTTATTTTTTTAGTTAAATATGTTACAATTGTTTTGTCTAAGCCAGTCTAGGGGCAAGTTATTCTTTTAGATATATCTTCTAAAGTAGTGCGCGCACATGCAGAGACTGAATTGATGCCATTACTCTTTACTGACAACCCACCTATTGCTCAATTTCACATGGAAATTGTGTCAAAGATGTATATACAATCTCATAAAACATCAGTAAGTTGTTTCGCTTCTTTAACAATTTATTATTAGATCATGATGGATACTAGGAGACATAAGAATAGATGTTCAAAGACTTACCACAATTTCTTTTTGGGCCATACCCAAATGTAAGAGAAAAATCCTCAATTCCTGAAAATTTCCAGGAATTTTCCTTGCCCAAACATAATACACCATCCACTGAGACACTTTCAGTTTTAGGTTCTGCAAGCAGGTGCTGAACCTCAGCTGCTTCTTCTGATGCAGATATAGAAGATTCCTCCACCTTTTCCTAAGTAAAAAAATCACAACCAAGAACTTGAGTTTGTTTTCAAATCATTGATCTCATACAAACTTACATAGAATGAAATCCTTAAAAAACTAAATACAACAATAGCTTTCACTTCACAAAGCAATAACAAAACTTAAGCTTAAAAGCGTTTAAAAACTACCAAATAACGCATCCCACACACTGTAATTTTAAGATCAACTTCTCACATAGCACACTGTCCAAAATGATGTCAAATATTGGAACACTTAATAAGTACAGGAACCAAAAAAGGATCAGAAGGATGGAAAGAGGAAAAGTAGATATTTAATGTTTACAATATACATTCCGCATGCCCTGGCTGGGAGTATAATCTCAACCACATCACATTCCCATGATGAATGAGAATATCTAAATCACACAAGTCACTACTGGCTGTGATCATGGAGTGATATAGATGACTAGGAAAAGAGAAGAGACATGAGAAATGAAGAAAAAGAATGAAAATAGGACATATCAGATGATGTTATTAAAAAAAATTCAGTTGTTTGGGCCTCCTAGTTAACAATAAGGAAACTGATTAATAGATGATATATAAGGAAAAGATCAGAAAACGACAATAAAATATTGGAAAAGATTAAAAGATTCCAGACCACGAGCAACTACTTCAACAATAAAATTACAGAACAATCAAATAGATCCTGACCTAACAGAATGAGAAGGCCATCATTTGAAATCAAGACATGATAAGACCAGAAAATAGGAAATATATATATATAAAAACTAAGATTATTTACCCTTTGGCAATTCATACTGGCAAACTTCTTCTGCAGATGTTCTTCATGATCCATTTCATCCAATGCCCCCAAGATAGAAATCACAAATCCAAGCACCTCCAGCCCTATCATTCAGTCAGAGAAGAAATGAACATCCAAAGTAAAAAAATGTTTTCTTTGACCAGAAAAGCGACTTAACAACATAACCAGATACAAAAGTAGCACACAAATTCCATATCATTCACCAATAATGCCTGCAGAATTCTTGCATTGTAAAGATTAGGTGCTCGGGAGGCTGTAAAAGTGGCATTTTTGTAATCCAAGCAGCATTCTTGTATTGCATTTCACAGCAAACGTAATTATTTCCCCTCTTGCCCACTGACTAAATCTTGTTCCTTTTCTATTTTTTAAGAATGTTGCCCCTACCTTAGCCTCCATCACAAAATTAAATGCCACGAGACCATCTAAATAATTTGCTCAAACAGCTAAGAAAAACACTTTTACTATATATTATTCATCCAACAGTTCCCAGTTACCATTCCAACATGCAAGACGACGGAAGGTAACAAAAACTTGCTCTTGCAGGATATAGGTGGACCATTCCCACCAACTTTGTAATCTATTAATACAAGCATATGTACATTCATAACCTGAATGCATTCTCACCATTCTTTCATTAAAAAGGGTCTCTTATCATCATAATTGCGGATTTCAGTATCTCTATTACGACAAAACATCAAATCACTCACAACTTAAGAAAAGCCCTTTACCTAGCATCAATGCACGTTACAATTAATCCAAGCTCACTTTCTTAATCTATTATCCCTAAACAGTAGAAAATGAAGTAACCAAACCCACAAACCAAAAGAGTCAAGCAAGGAAATAGAACATTTCATAAATAAAGATGCAGCAATTAGCTACAATTAGAAAGAGGTGAAAATAAACAAGATAATGGAGTATGTATAGATTTTCTGTAAAGAGGGGTCCACCAGATGATAATCACAACATCTCAATTTGATAAGTCTTCACATTTAATTAAAAAGAAGCAAAGTAATGGAAAATAAAGAAGAAAAAAAGAGAAAATTTGTCAAAACCCAAAAAAGAACAAAGAAAAAAACAGCAATATTCCGTTGTCTTCTCGGGAAGCAAACACTAAAATGCAGAAAGAAGAGAGAAAACAAACCTCATCCATCAACGAGCTTACAGACTCTGATCACAGAATCTCCAGCAAGAAAAGAAGAACAGTCCTAAGATGAAAATAAATATCTTAAGTGAGAAAGATCTAGGTAAGCAAGTAAAGAGAAGGATCGGACCAGAGCAGACAGTGGTGCATGTAAGCGAAGAATCGAGCGAACGTCCGAACCGCCAAAATAGAGGAGAGAGAGGAGGAAATTGATGGCTGTGCTGTTGAGAGAGTAATGACTAACGAAAGAGAGTGAGTGAAGAGAGAGACAGTGGGCCCCCCATTTATTTTTTGCGACGGAATCGAAACGGGTTTTATTTTATATTGTAATGAGCGTTTCACGTCCGCTGCTGCCGGTTTCGAACAGCTGGATAACGTTAACGGAATTTTCGGTTGTGAGTTGTCGGCTTTCACTTTGTCCACGTCATACGGATTCATAACGCTACTATTATTGCTTACTGTAACCAAGATTGGGAGCTTTGAGATAAATTATGAATTTGTCATCGGCCCAAGTTTAAAGTTTAAATACATTATGAGTTTTCGTATCTCAACAGTAGGAGGATTATTTAGGATTGTCATCAGCAGCAGAGCAGTGTGGTAGTTTTCAACAGTATATTAAAAGGGGCTTGCTTTGAATTGTCAAATTCTAAGGCATTTTGTCAGGATTTACACTATCCTGCCCACATATGTGAAGGTATCGGGCGGTACGTATCGTACCGGCCAAAAAAGAGAACAAGTAAGGCTAAAAAGATATCGGGAGTAAATTCTAGTGGGTACCAGCCGTTTTCGGTCAGTATCAGTCGATACTCAGAATTTCGAAACTTTTCAGACTATTTCAGAAATTTTGATATTTTCTAAGGACCAAATTGTAATAAACAAAACTTAAACCTAAAAAATCTACCCCCTCACGCTTCGACCTTTCTAGACTCTTCTTGTCTCATCTTCGGTTTCTCCTTCTTCTCTACGCCGCTGCTCCTTCGTCGTCGGATCTCGTCTCGCCGTCTGCTCGTCGTCCCCTCCTCCTCGTCGACGTATTCTCGAGTCGTCTTTCTTCGTCTTCGATCGGTGGTTTGTGACTTTGTCAGTACCGGCCCTGGGCAAGGGCCAGCAGGGCACCTGCCCAGGGCCCATGATCAGAAGGGGCCCCCTAATATCATATTTTAACTTTTTACTCATACACTAATTCACTCAAAATTGATCTAACGTTAGTGATGTTTTGAAGAGTAAACATTAATCAAGTTCCAAGATTGTAGGTAGTAAGTACTCCAAGATTGTAAGTTCCACGATTGCAGGTTACGTAGGCTGCAGGTATAGGTAGTAATAAATAATTTTAACGTTGGTGACTTTTAACGTTATAAGTTAATGTTAGGCAAGTTTATTTAACGTTATAAGTTAACGTTATAAGTCAACATCTTATGCTTATAAATAGTCTTGAAATATTTAATTAAGTTAACGTTATAAATTAACATTATAAGTCGACATCTTATGCTTATAAATAGTCTTGAAATATTTAAGTGTACTTTTACCTTTAGATTTTTTAATTTCATCAACATATGTATTTAAAGTACTCTAACTGAAAAATTAGCAGCAAAAAATTTTACGATTCTGTCTTCTGAGTTCTGAATATAATTTAAAGGTAAAGTTTTTGTTTTTTTAATGTATTTTTGCTCTTTGTTTTTCATTTTTAATATTAGATATTAAATTTTGTTATTTATTTTTTTCTTCTATCACAGTTATAATACTATTTGTATATTTTGTGATATATTGTGAAGCTGTTGGAGTTTGGTTGTATATTTGTTAGTGTTATGATCATTTAATATTTAATTGATTATGTAAACTTATAAATTGAGTCATTACAATCATGTAAAATTAAGTATATTGTCGATTTATTAGGGCCTTTTTTTTATTTCGCCCAGGGCCTATAAAACGATAAGAACGACCCTGATCCCTCTTTGTTTGTCTCACTGTTGTTCCCTTTCTTGTCTCTTTTTTTCACCTTTTCCTTATTTCTGGCTTCCAATTATTCCTTCTCCTTCCTCTTTTGCCACTCTTTTAGCCTGAACATTCGTTCACTTCTCGCTTGGTTTGTAGATCTTCCTTTTTGTCTTTTTGCTCCCTTTGGAGTCTATACCTCTCCATTTTGTTCTTTCATCTATTTCTCCTTTCCACTTTCCCTCCCTCTATCTTCCTGCTTCTTTTAGTTTTTGTTTTTAGTAACAGTTTTTTTAAACTCTCCTCACTAGTTACTCGTTTTTCCTTCTTTAGCATATATCTAACCAGACATCCTCTCCTAACCAAACACTAGCTTCTTCAACTCTCACATCCAATGCCCCCACTTCCCTACATTCTCCTCTCAGCTCTCCCAACCTTTCACCCCATTTCTCTGAGTGTTTTTGGAGGTAGGTCTTGAGTAATTCTTCTCTTGTAACTTTTGTCAAGTATTGTCCCCCTTCCATGGAAGCGGGGCACACCATTGTAGCCCATTCTTTTGGAGCTTTTTAGAAAAGGTGCATCCAAATAGGATTCAATATTGATTGATTTTTTCTTAGACAAAAGGTCTACTTTCCCACCCTTAAATACATGGGCTCATAAACATTGGAAACACATAGATTTGAAGAAGCCCTTGTTAATGAGGATAATTTCTTCCTTTTCAAGTTTGAGAATACTCAAAAGGTCCAAGATAATGGCCCTTGCACTTTAGCAATATGACCATATTTGTACAGAAATGGAAATTAGGAACTCACCTTCAAGCACTTAAGAAAAAACAAGTTCCTCTTTGGATTAATGTCCATAATATCCTACTTGAATACTGGACCACCTTTGGCCTCAATCACCTTGCAAGTTTCATAGGAAAACCAATCGGAATGGATGAATCCACTATATGCATGAAGAGGGTAAGTTACGCTAGAATATGTGTGAATGTGCACATTAATCAAGAGATTCCAGAAGTGATTTCTAGATTGAGACTTATTGGGCGTTTGGTTTGAACACAGGGTTGGGTATGGATATGGGTATAATAGTAGAAGGGAATAGGAATGGGTATGAAAAATAAAAAATGATGTTTGGTTTGTAACTTGGGTTTCTGTATTAATACCAATAATATTGTTTGGTTTGTTGCATTGATGGGAATGAAAGATAATATAATATCATTTTTTATATAATATTTCTATATCATATTTATTATTATTATTACAAAATTTATAATAATAATAATAAGATAATTAATTTCGTATAATAATAATAATAATAATAATGAAGATGATGATGATAAGTGATGAGTAATATAATTAAGAATAAAAATTGCTCATGTGAGGGAGGGATATAAATAGTAACTACTAGATTGGAATGAAAACTTGATACCCACCCCTTTTGGAGGGTTTAGTAGATTCCCAAACTTAATGGAATAAATATATTCCTTTGGAATTGAAAACCTCAAAGCAAACAGTATTTTTTATAATTATTCTATTCCTTCATTCCCAAACCCTCAAACCAAACGCCCCCTAGTATTTGTGGGGAATCAATTTCCTTATATGTATAAAACCAGCAACAAAGAAGGAATCATTAAAAAGATTGTGAGTGCATCTAGTCTAGTTAAAAAAAGGTTTAGAAAGTTGTCCTGGCATGATTGGACAAGAAAATGATGAGGAGAATCAAGATGTAACTGAGCCCAATTGTAATACAAAGATCAAGATATTACTACAGCAAGGGGGTGTGATTGAAACTGAACAAGTTCAGTAATCCGAAGAATTAGTTGGGCGTGGCTATAGAGAGAAACGTGGATTTGTGTTTTGCTACTAGATTTTGTTCCACACACTGTGAAAGTAATGAGCCCTTTTGCATCCTCACTCGAACATTAATGTTCCTTATATTGTTTTTATCCTATTACACAATATGTGAACTGTAATAAATTCTTTATGAATCATCGCGCTTTCTTAGCAACAGTTACTACAAGTATAGAACCTACTTCTTCTGCTGAGGCTACCAAAGATGAAAGATGAAAAAAAGACACGAAGAAAGAAATACAAGCCTTAGAAGATAATGGAACATGGACTATAAAAACATTACCACCGTACCACCTGACAAATACGATGCAAATGGGTGTTTCGAATAAAGTATAATGTAGATGGAACGACTGGGACACAATATGTTTAAAATGTTGTTCAATTTATAGAAAAGAGAAATATCAAGATATCATTTATATATAGTGTACATAATTCAAAATATTGTGAGAAAATATCATTTATAATCTTTTGGAATTTAGCTAGGGCTTTTTACCATAAAAGATATAACATTCCATTTAAATTATCCAAACAAATCAATGAAAATATTTTTATATTTTTATTTTAGATTTATTTGAATTTTCACAATGATAATTGTATACCAAAATTTGAAAAATATGAGCATTATGTGATGTTTTAATTGTTATAGTAAGATTTTAATATTTTACAAGTTTAAAATAATATTAAGATTTGATTCTTTTTTATGTATGCATGGATAACAAAAATTATATGTAGTGTAACACTCCACTCCCGAGTGACCCGAACCCGATATCGTTGGTGATATCCGAGTCCGTGCCCCACGAGGGTGGCGTACTACATCA
>JANIHY010000004.1:54683392-54699871 GCA_027479065.1 Erythroxylum brevipes | reverse complement strand
ATAAATAGAGAAGAACTACGGGAATGAGAAGATTCGAGAGAAACAAATTGTGTGGATGAGAAAAGAAATAAGAGAGAGAAAACATGAAAAAGAACGAGAGTGAGAAAGAAGAGAAACCAGCTAGGGTTTCATTTGTGTTAACCCTAAAGGGAGATTTTGAAGTGTTCAAGAAGAGAATAAGAAAGAGGAAGAAAAGAGCTTCCATTTGAGCTGAAGATCTCTTCATTTGGTGTAGAATCAAGGTATGATTATTTGAATCTTTGGATTTTTTTGTAAAGATTCTAGTTTATGGAGTTTAGAAAATGTTTGGGTTTGAATATTCTAGAATCAATTTCAGTGATTATGCATTGTGGGATCTTAAAGTAGATTTCTATTGAAAGAGATTTGGTTTGTTTTAGGAAACCAAGAGAATTCTACCCAAGAACAAGGAGAGAGACAAATTGACTCGAAGTTTTGCAAGACAACTAGGTGGGTAATATATGTATTTATGGTTTTTGTGTAAATAGGCAATAAGCCTCAATGTGTTCATATGTTTAAATTGCTAAGCTATGAATGGGGATTTGATATTATGAGATCATGTGAGGTTAGAAAAGAGATGATGAAAAATCGAGTTATGATATAGAGTAACCAAGTGTTCTTGAAGTGTAAGCTTATGAATAAGCTAGACTTATAAAAAGGGGCTTTTGTCCTATTTGATTATTTGACTTCCGCATGTGTGTCTATAAAAAAAAGAAATATATATATATATATACCAAATTTTGATTGATCGAGTGCGTAGCACACCACCCTCGCGGGGCGCGGTCTCGGATATCACCATCGATATCGAGTTCGGGTCTTGCGGGAGTGAGGTGTTACATTTACGATAGAATTGAACAATACATCCTTTCCAAAGATACTAGATCAAAATAAAAAAGAAATCTAACAACAATTAGAATTTCTCTCCTCGATATGACGTACACATTATACCAGAATGTCTTGATTGACACCCTCTTGACAATGCTCAACAATGGAAGTGTCATTATGACCATTACTCCAGATTTTAACATCAAACTTAATAATTTGACACTATCCACAAGAATAAAAGCTCGTATATAAATTATTAGAGCAGAGCAAGACCCTATTGCCATCATAGCCACACTCCACCATCAAATCATCTACAGATTACAAAATCATGCTCTAGATCTAAACTTTCCAAACGAATCTTGCAAGCTAATGCTAGTGAAGATTTCTAGGGAGCAATTTTAATAGAGAAGATATAAAGGAAAATGTCTTTTTGCATAAATGTTAGTAGATAATTTAAACCCTCAGAAAGACATTAGTAAGCAATCTATGGAGAGATTTATAGAAAAGTTTAACTTCCACCTTAGTTTTTATCTCTTTACGATAGAATTGAACAATACATCATTTCCAAAGATACTAGATCAAAATAAAAAAAAATTCTAACAACAATTAGAATTTCTCCCCTCGATATAACGTACACATTATACCAGAATGTCTTAATTGACACCCTCTTGACAATGCTCAATAATGAAAGTGTCATTATGATAATTGCTCCAGATTTTAACACCAAACTTAATAATTTGACACTATCCACAAGAATAAAAGCTCGTATCTAAATTATTAGAGCAGAGCAAGACCCTATCGCCATCATAGCCACACTCCACCGTCAAATCATCTACAGATTACAAAATCATGCTCTAGACCTAAACTTTCCAAACTCCACAAGAGATTGTCTTTATATGGTAGCAAATAGCTCTTGAAATGAGACTATTATTGTACAAATTCAACAACAGTTGTCATCAGAACAATTGATGCATATAAAGTGAATCACAAATTATGAGAAGGAGTTTCGTACCCTCATATTAATATTTATTTAAAATATAAAATAAAGTGATATTGATAATTATTTTTGGTCATGTTTGCCATAAAATAACATCTTGATTCTTAAAGTTAAATATAATATTTTATATATAGTATGCCAATTTTAAAATATATTGAATAAAAAGAAAATTGATATATTTAATTATTAAATATAATTTGATAAAAATATATTTATTCATTTTTATTATGGAGATAATAGGAAAATTTGTTCGATGCATTTACCATCAAAAAAATAATAAATTAGCACCATGAGTGCACAACACGTGCTAGTTTTTTTATTTTTCTTGTTTAATATTCCTCTTCATGCTTAGGAACAGTGTAATTGAATTTGACACCTAGGCCTACGTGGGACCCTTTAGTCGTTAATTGAATCTTAAGCTTAACTACATGAAACAAAGGAACTAAGAACCGATCTAATTTTTCAATTAGTACATGATATTCAACTACGAAGCGTTGTTTGTAGCAGCCAATTTATACCAATCAGACCCGTTGAAATCTCCAACTTTCTTAATCACAGACCAATTACGACCGTCCGATCTAAGACGCTTGCAGAAATCTGAAATCTCCCTACTGCCACGGGAACCTCGCGTCCACATCAACGGTCCCTACGCAAAAGACTCCGCTCCAGACGGCTTAAATCGACGCCAACTCGCCGCCTCTGGAAGCTAATCGGGACCGTCCAAATGCGTTCGACCTTTAACGCCGCGGGCAGCACAGATTACCGTATAAAATGCTCGGAAATGGTGTTTCCCTCTTGCCTTCTGTTTCTTTTTCACACCCAAAAAAAAGTTCATTAATTTATTTTCTAGTGCTTAAATGTCTAAAAACTGTTCGCTATTCTCTGTTTCAATTTTTAGTTTCTTTCTTGTGTTGGTTAAAGTTGGAAGCAAATTTAGGTGAGTTGTTAATCTAGTGCTGTTATCCATTGTTTCTGTTTATGTTCGATTGTATTTGGTGTTTGCTGCGAAAAGGTTCGCTGTTTGTTTGGGCTGTCTGAGTTATTGTGCTTTTAGTTTGATGATTTCTACGATGTTTTATGGTCCGATTAGGATTGTCTGTTCCGAAGTTCATTGCTTTGTTGATTCTTTTTGTTTTAGACACGATGTGGAAAAAGAGGCTGAGGAAATGAATTAGACAGATTGCGTTCATATTCTTAAAACACCCATTAGTCGTACGTCAACAGTTGTTATTTGGTGAAATAGTATGATCTAAGCAACTTATCCCTTCCGAAACAAGTGGTAGTTCTCGATTGTAGAGAAATGTTGAGTTATGATGGAGGTCTAAGGCCGTTGATGGAGTCAAGAATATGAACTTGGAAAGTAAAGAAACTGATTATTCAATGGTTAACCCAGTGATTCAGGTTTTTAGGTGGAGAAAAGGGTGAAAGGGAATGGCTATTTACGAGCAAGATTCAGATGTTATTCAGTGGGGTCTTCGTATTCTAGACGGGGACCCGCCGTTCTATCCTGGGTATTATGATGAGGCAATACAAAACGGTAACAGCTACCTTGAACAACAGTATGTTGAAGATCAGTATGACATCACCGACTCTAATCATGTAGAGAATGATGAAATAATTGCTCGTACTCTGCAAGAAGATTTCTCACAGCTAGCAGTTTCTGAAGCCTCTGGATACTCGGTGGCAGCTGAAGAATATATGCAGCCATCCGTTCAACCACATGATTGGCATTGCCCACCGACTATGAACCACTACTCAGGTAGTAGAGAACTGCTGGCTGTATCTGATTTGTTCTTGCGGTAGTGAATTTGTTGACGTTTTAGTGTTTTAATGTGTAGACCATGAGTATAGCGTCGAAGAATCAGATGATACAGTCCCCTCCACTTCATGCTCTAGTCCTGGAATTTCAGAAGAATATCTCTATTCTCCAGAATATTCTGATGACAATGAACTGGATGAAGAAGTAGGCAAGACGCTGAATCAAATGATTCCTATTCCCGTAAGTTTATCTGTTTTAAATTGTTATGCTGGTTTGATCATGGATATCTAGGAGTTGATTGATCACCCGCATCTTGACTTCATTTTGTTTCGCTTTTAATAATTAATACTGCATAAAATGTTATATTGTATGTGCAATGTGTACATAAACCAGGTTGGATCAGTGTAGAGGTATTGTAAATTGAATGCAGATACTTATAATTAAATCTTATGATATGGGGCTGGGCTAGAAATTTATGGATTTCATTTATGACACTTAGAAGTTCAGGATAGTAACAATTTAGCAGTTAGAGATTGACTCTATGCATGGATAACATTGCTTCCAAGTTCAATTTGCCTTAAGTTGTGTTGAAGCACTCAAGTCTAGGATAAATCTCTCTGGATTTCTTGTTCATTAAAATGGATTCGAATGCTATTGATTTATGTGGTAACTCGAAGCTTGTCTAACATTGAATTTCCTTTGTTTGTCAATTGAGATGCTTATGGGCTAAAGTTATTCTTTAATGGATATCTCCTTTATCTACTTTAACTTGAAGATTTTGATGGATAGATTGTTGTCACGTGTGTCTGTGTAGACAAGCATATATGTCATGCAGTCTTGTATTAATCTTGTTGAGCCAATATTTTGGATTATATCATTTAAGTGCCATTTGTTGAGTGCAACTCAGAGTGCATGTTTATCAACATGCATGTGGATATTTACATTAACTCCTCAATCCATTATCTTTCTGTTTTCGTGCATAAACTTATTGTCTGTATTCTGCAGCATGTTCCCAGAATAAATGGAGAAATACCTTCCATCGATGAAGCAACCTCGGATCATGATAGGCTTTTAAACAGGTATTGAATATTTGACACTTTCGTCACAGTTGTGATTATACTAAGGGATTTCTCCTGGAGGAGCTCTATCTTTGTGTCTCATTTATGTTGTGCTATCTTTGCTGATTTCCTCAGACAGATTGTCGTTATAGACCAAGTCCAATAATTTGGAAAGTATATATTTACCCTATCTCTGTTTTTTAAAAGATTTGGTTGTAGTTGAGTTAAAAAAAGTCTCCTTTAGGCATATCATTGCTGTATGACAACTACTAAGTAGCATAGACCAAGTCCAATAGTTTGGAAAGTATATATTTACCCAATCTCCATTTTTTTCAAAGATTTGGTTCTAGTTGAGTTAAATGTCTGCACTAGGTATTTCATTGTTGTATCTTAATTTTAGATTGCAGTTATATGGCTTTGTGGAGCTCAAGGTTGAAGGGGATGGCAATTGTCAGGTTAGAACAAATTTCATCTCTCCTTTCTACAAACAGTGATTTTTGTTGTCGTTGTTGTTTGGAAGCCTTGATTAAGAAAAGAACAACCTAGCTTCTTTCTTGGTATTTGATAATCAACTTCCTTTCTTTTTTCAGTTTCGTGCTTTGTCAGATCAAATATTTCACACCCCTGATCGTCATAAAACTGTGAGACGGCATGTTGTTAATCAGGTTTTTTGGTTGATCCTTTTCTGTTAATGTTGGTTAGTTATTTGCAGTTTATATTTTATGAGACCTGATGCATTTTCCATATTAATGGTTTGCATATTCAGCTTAGATCTCACCCGGATATCTACGAGGGATATGTCCCCATGGAGTATGGAGACTATTTGAAGAAGATGTCAAAGTGTGAACAGATTCTTTCCTTTTTCCCAGTTCGGTAACATTTTTATTGGGAAAATTATGTTAATTTCATGCCTTTTTATCCAGGAGTGGCGAGTGGGGTGATCATGTTACATTGCAAGCAGCTGCTGACTTGGTATATATTTCACAACTCCTTCACTACCACTAGTAGCTCTATTTTTATCTTGTTTAAATTAATTTGTCAAGCTATAAATTACTGCTTGTTCCTGCACTTATTGAGATGTTCTTGTATTATTTGTTACTATGTCACCATCCTCTTAACATCATTTTGTGAGATTAAGAGAGAGGTGGCATGGTATTTTACATTATCAGCTCAGCACTTTGTTCAGCTCTATATTTAACGTAGTTTATTGTTGGTGAGTGTTGCAAACTTTCAATGCGACAACTTATTTTTGGAAATTAAATCCAGCCATCCATTTGATTTATAAGTGAAATTATTAATTAATGGTATTGTATGCATCTCCGTTTCTGACTCCAGTGGACTTTCTCATAGATCTCATGCATGTTTGCATTTATCATTTGCTCACAAAACCTTCTAAAAAAAGGTGCATTTTGTCCATTTTTAATAAAACTTAATAAGTTACTGCAGTATGGCGCAAAAATACTCGTTATGACTTCCTTTAAGGACACCTGCTACATAGAGATTCTTCCTGAAAACCAGAAGACTAAAGCAGGTGATTGCTTCAACTTACAGTTTCTCTTCCAGTGAGAATTTACCAGTTACTGCAAGACTTTTTCTTTTAGATTTGCTTGCTGGTCAATCTATTTTGTTTTTATGTCAGAAATGCTCAAGTTTAGGATTTTTTTGCATTTCTTTTATTTATCATTTCCAAATAGCATTATTTCATAGTAGTTTTAGAATTACAAAATTGGAAATAGCTCCTCTATCAGTTAGGGATAAAGTGTACTTCTAGACTTTCCTAGACTTCACATCTCAAGAGGACTTGTACTAGGATGTTGATGTTGACAATTGATTTTATAACTACAAAACTTTTGATGTTATGCTACCATTGAATTTATTCTGGCATTCCATGTAATCCAAACTAGCATATCATCTCATCAGTAATTGTAGACAAACATCTGTCTTGTCCATTTTGTTAGGAATCCCACATTAAGCAAGTAAAGAATGTTAAAATGATTTATAAATGTATGACAAACTTCCCCTTATAAGATGCCTTTTGAGGTGGGGTTAGGCTCAAATTTATCATGGTATCAGAGCTTAAAATTTATCTCAATAGTTTGGGGCGATGCCTAACTTGTTGTAGCCCTTTGCCCAATATGTCCATCAGATTTTCAGCCTTGCTTTGGACTGAGGGGATTGTGCTAGGAATCTCACATTGAGCAAGTAACGAATGTTAAAATAGTTTATACATTTATGACAAGCCTCCTCTTATAAGGTGCCTTTTAGGGTGAAGTTAGGCATAAATTTTTCACATTTTTTGGTCACAATCATCATCTTATTTTGCTTCCAACTCATGCCATTCAGGTACTTCGTGGCTTGTCTCTTGTTTCATCACTATTTTTATCTTATTTCTACATTATTTGATGGACTTGTGTCTCTCGTGCAGTCATTTTCTTGAGTTTTTGGGCAGAAGTACATTACAATTCAATCTATTTTCAAGGAGGTACGGTTGTTTTCTTTGCTTTTGCTATTTGGCCATAAGGGCAAGTTAATAACTGCTTAGACCAGGTGATTGCCTGGTCTTGACTACTGACAATAAAACTTCTATATAATATATTGCAAGTCCATCAATGCCCCAGGGTCTTTAGCTTTTGATAAACTTAATAGTTTCTATTCCACGTGTTATGGAGAAACTTTCTTGAAGGTAAATTACGTAATTGAGGAAATTTTCCAAATTATAATTCCTGATCTCTATTAGGTTTCCTTTTATACAGATACGTCATCTGGTGAGTTTAGAAGGAAGAAAAAGTGGTGGAATTTTGGGAACAAGCACTAGACAAGTTGGCTATATTGGAATGAAGTTCCCCATATTCTTTTGTAGCCGAGCCTGCTGTGTGACACACATGCAGTCCCTCCGGTGCTGGACATTCTTACTGTTCTTTATCTTTCCATAAATTTGAGTCCTAGATGGCTACACCTTGTCTAGATCAGTTGTTTCATATGCACGTTATTATCATTCATGTCATAATTTTTGGCAAGCGCACAATATGGAATTGCATACAGATCTTTTAAGATGAAAGAAAATGGAATCTTAAGCTCAATTTTATTAAATCATGTCTCATATTAATTTTACGAGACTTGCCTGTTCCCGACAAGCTCAAAGGTCCATTCTTCAGTGCGTTAGAAATCCAAACCGTAGGCTAGGAATGCTTGAATTCCTTGGAAAGAAGCATACGAAGGAAATCATGCTTTACTTAGGATGCTCTCCACTTGCAGCTGAACTTTGGGGAGTATTATCCGGGCTCAAGTTGGCCTGGGAATTTGGTTATCACCAGGTGGCGTTGGAACTAGATTCTCAAGCTGTGGTTCGCCTCTTATCTGACAACGGTGACGTTGGAACTAGATTCTCAAGCTGTGGTTCGCCTCTTATCTGACAACGCACAGCGCATTGTTTCGCTGAACCCACACATTATTAGCATTAATAAACTCTTTAATCGCAACTAGGTTATACACATTTGATACATCTATCGGAAGGACAATAGGTGTGCTGATTGGCTTGCTAATTTTGCAGTTTATTGTAATTTAGGGCTAACCACTTTATATCCCCCTCTTCTTTGAAGACAGAGCTGAGGATAGGATAGTTTTCCTAGATTAATTATGTAAGGTGTACCGTTTATTTTCCAATCAATTAAAAAAAAAACTATGTTATTATGTTACGTTAAAAGTTATCTATTGTACCCAAAAAAAAAAAAAAAAAAAAGTTACATATTTCAATTTAGGTACCTTCCTCAGCTAAAGGAACCGTGTCCATTTGCATATGTTTCAGTTTGTTACTATTTTCATAGAAGAAAAGCAACAGCAAGACCTGCCGTCCTGTTCTATTTCTGGAAATTATTAGTTTGCGTTCGTTGAAATGGCTTCTTGAACATTGCGTACATGTTGCATGTATGGAAAGGCAGCGAGAAGAAAATGAAAGATAATTACAAGTTCGAAAAAACATCCTCTGTTGGTGGCCCAAGCTTTATTCTTCAGACAGCTTGTAATGCCCCACAACAAACTCCATATGTCTAACATTTCCTTAATATGTTATGTCTCCCTCTCCATTCCATCGCTAAAAGGAACAGTCAACACCCCTGAACACTTCAACCCTCTTCGACCTAAAATAGCCAAAACCTTACTTGAACACGAGTAGAAGAAGAACACTAAAAATGACAAACAAAACAGGCCCCGCTCTCCAAGTCTCTGAACCCACAAAAGACATAATCGTCTATATCAGCTTAAACCCTCCAATATATATACCCTATACGCTATTTTGCCGATTCTGCTGTTCTGAATCTACACCTCCGTTCCGTTGCTGCGGCTCCTCCCCCACCGCCGCCGCAGCTGCCGCAGTAGGCTGTAGCAACAAAGCCGTAAAGGGCATGTGACGGTAGTCCAAATCCAGCCGACAACTTGGTGGCGCTGTGAGAGAAAAAATCGGTTGACCGGTGGTTGACACCATACACGGCATTGACGGTGGAGAAGCGGAGATGGGAATGGAACCGGAACCGGTGGATATGGGGCCGGCGGGGACGGTGCCAGTCCCGGTGGCGGCGATGATGGCGGGCTCCGCCTGAGTGAGAAGCCATTCAATCGTTTCTCCGTCGGAGCGCAGGCCCAGTTCTCGGGTCAGCTGAAAGATCCGGGCAGCGCACATAGCCGGCATCCGTACCCTCCGGCCTCTGCCGTTAACCTTTGTGTGACGGTCTTTGGACATGGAAGAGCTGGGTCTTCGAGTACGTTTGGTTGGGTCGAGTTGGGATTGAGCCAACAAGTTGAGGTTAGGCTTATCAGTATCTTGTTGTTGACCTGAAGTGGAGAAGCCGGGGAGTGTCATTTCAGAGCCCATTCCTGAGGCAAAAGGAGGATCTTTTAGGGTTTGGAAAGGTGATAAGTAAGCGAAGGAGAGGAGGAGACAGAGAAGAGAACTGGGTTTGGAGGGATTCTATTGACCCCACCAAAAGGTTGATTTAACAGTCCTAGGAATCTGTGCAAAGAGAGAAAGTAGTTTTGTTTTGTTGGGTATGTAGATTGTAGCTTGTTGATTGTAGTTTGATTCCTAAGATGGGTTTCTCACTTAAGGTGTTTGTCCGATGTTAGGTCATAGGTGTGGTTTTTGGTGAGGTGGCTTGCAGGGTCCCAGATGTTTCTATGTGAGTGATCCCACTAAGAGTTTCTCACGTGAAAATTCATAAATGTTGGATTATAATTTGGGACCACCACCAAAATCTTGGCAAATTACTAGTTTTGGTAAGGTGGTTATATGTATACATATATGTATATGTATATACTTTTTTTTTTAATTTGAGAAAACCTCCTAAGTGAGTCAAGTAGGCATATTTTTCTAAGGATCTAATTGGTACACCACCCTACAGGCAGGTCAAGCGGACGCACTTTATCATTGAGGGTCCAATTAATTTTTCATCTACAGGTAAAATTTCGGCTGTCCCAGGCTCTTACAAGAGAGGTTAGCATGAAATCGAACCTGGAACCTAACTAAAGTCAAGCTCCGTTTTCAACCATCAAATTACACCCCTTAAAAGCAAAGTTTTAAATATACCTTTTTTATATCAACATATTCAATACACAAAGCTTTCTTTTGCAAAAATTTGAGGAACCTTATCATAAATACATAAATGCAATGCAAAGTCTGTTAAGATCGGTTGTAAAGTTGTCTCAATTAGTAGCAGTCCAGTCAGTATAGGCAGAATGCTCTACTTGAGCTTCACATTTTGTGGTCCGTCCTCTGGCCTGAATGCCAGGACCCGGTTTGACCAACTTTTGTGAAACTTTACTGTCTGTCCTCTGTAAAACGACCCTTTTTTTAAGTCCTTTTACTCAAATTCACTTGAATTCCAACACACCTAACATAAACAAAGATTATATGGATCCAGCTGGGCTTTGGGCTGCTGAATCTCAGGATGGCAATGGGCGGCTTATATTCAAATGTTTTCAAACGAGTCAATTCCTAAGAAATGCTTAAATTGGCTTGACTCAAAATTTAACTATTTTAAATACAATAATATTTTCTTAAAAGAATTACGATTCGAGTAAGTTTGAACAATTTAGGTTCGAACCTAATTAAAAATATGACTTATTTATAAACAGTGACATCCTTAAGTCATAAGCCGACTTATTGACATCCTTACTCATTTATAAGCGTAATTAAGATTATAATATTAAGTTGTATGTATAATTGATTAAATCAATTACATGTATTAATCTTTATTTCCACCGATTTAAGGAACTTTGTTGAAAAGATTTTCTTTGTTCTCATCTTAATATAATTATCTTATTTTTGAATTTGAAATCATATCTTATATATTTAAATTCAAAACTATTGAGTGCTTGCAATTAGAAGAAATTTAACTCTCATTTCATAAAACCATTTATAGATATATTATCTCACATTCACATGTGATGAATTTATTTGATTGAAATTTTACACATAACATCGAATCAGTCCTTAATCAGATTTAGTTAAGTAGATTTAGTATACTATATCAAATGATCAATTAGTGTATCAAATGATTAAGATCATAATAAATTTAAGTTTGCATCAAAATATATTCAAAACAGTCACATAAGAACTTGAAAGGAATTGAAGTCATCCTGCAAATCGAGCTGATAAAGGAAATGTTAAACCAGTGATAAATAGTTGCAAGTCAACAGATTCTGGTTCAGACTTTTAAAGTTGTACACTCTAACCTTCAAAATAACAGGAGTTCCATGATTGGGGAGGGGGCCAGCCAAAAGCATAAGCCAACTTGGAAAATACATAAAACTAAGCAAATACACGTATAAGGCCAGCATAAACGACACTCATCTACCGTAATCTAACTATAAAGGTCGTCTTCATCAGCCCCGCCTGCAGTAGTAAAGGGATCAGACCCAGTAGCTCCACCACTCGTTTCAGCAAACCTGAAATCAGATCCAAATCCCCTCGACTGCTGCAGCGTTTGAGCAAATGCCTGGTATTTGCGAATATCAGCATCACTCACACTTCTTCGAGCGTACTTCATTGATTCTTCAAAATGTGCCGGCTTGATCTCCGCCACATCATCATCAGCATCTTCCTCCATTGCCTCAGGGTTCTCACTCCGTCTCCTCTCCCTCTCAATATCCTGCAAGATAAACAAATAACTCCTTAAGCATAATGCTATAACGAGAATAACTTGGAATAACAATTAAGTAGGAACACACTTTCTCTATGTTTTCCCTTATGGCATATTTGCAACCTCGCTGACATATTTCTGTGATATCAGCACCACTGAAACCCTGGGTATACTTGGCAAGTGCTCTGAGATCAACATCTTTGGACAGCGGTGATTTTCTCAAGCAGGCCTTGAAGATTTGGTGGCGAGAATCCTCATCAGGAAGAGGAATATAGATCAACTGATCCAAACGACCAGGTCGCAGAAGGGCAGGATCTATAATATCAGGTCTGTTAGTAGCCCCAATTATGAAAACTGTTTTCTTAGCAGACATCCCATCCATTTCAGTTAGAAGTTGGTTAAGAACTCTGTCAGCAGCACCCCCAGCATCGCCAACACTGCTTCCTCTCTGCAATATAAGCCGTTGGAAAGTATAAAGAATACAAGTTGCCACCAATTTCTCAACAGATTGATATTTCAGAAGTGGGATTTCAGATAATCCAGATGATTGCAATATAGCGAAAAAGATGTCTGAGAACTAAACAAACCTGAGTAGCAATTGAGTCTAATTCATCAAAAAATAAAACGCAAGGAGCAGACTGGCGAGCCTTGTCAAAAATTTCTCGTACATTGGCCTCACTCTCACCAAACCACATTGTAAGCAATTCTGGACCCTTCACACTGATGAAGTTTGCCTGGCACTCATTGGCGATTGCTTTAGCCAAGAGGGTTTTTCCACATCCAGGAGGTCCATAGAAAAGAACTCCTTTAGAGGGTGACATTCCAAACTTCTCAAATTTTTCAGGATGCTCCACTGGGTATTGAACAGTCTGCCGCACAAAAACATCCAAACAAGTTGGTTAAAGGGCAGAAAGGCAAACATCCAAATCACAATCAGGTAAGAAATCGTGCACAATAATACAACAATAACTACCTCCTGAAGCTCCCTCTTAACATTCTCAAGACCTCCAATGTCATCCCAGCTAACGTTAGGCACTTCAACAACCTGATCCACAATTTTTAGTTAGAATCCAAAAGACAACAAGATAAAGTCGCTCAATTATCACAGACAATTATCCATACTAACCGTCTCACGCAGAGCAGATGGGTTGCTTGTTCCAAGAGCAGTTTTGAAGTGTTCGTTAGTCACTGCCATGGAGTTGAGAATTTCAGCATCTATTGTCTCATCTTCCAAGTCAATGACATCCATCTTCTCTCTAATGCACTGAAGTGCGGCTTCAGTGCAAAGTGCAGCTAAGTCAGCACCAACATAACCATGAGTGTCCTTTGCAATCCTTTCCAAATCAACCTACGGAAACCACATGACAATTCAACATGTTACATTGGCATAGGCTGTTAACTAAATAAGATTAGATAACTATACAATTCTCCAACACACAGAGCCAGGAAAAACTTCCTACTACTCACATCCTCAGAAAGCTTCATATTCTTCGTATGGATACGAAGAACCTCAAGACGCCCAACTTCATCAGGAACCCCAATATCAATTTCCCTATCAAATCTTCCAAACCTTCTAAGAGCTGGATCAATGCTGTTGGGACGATTTGTAGCTCCGATCACGATAACATGTGCCCGAGATTTCAGTCCATCCATTAGGGTCAATAGCTGGGAGACAATCCTCCTCTCAACTTCTCCATGTGTCTTCTCTCGCTTCGGAGCAATTGAGTCAAGTTCATCAATGAAGATGATAGATGGTGCATTCTTTTCTGCTTCCTCAAATGCTTTTCTGAGATTGCTTTCGCTCTCCCCAGCCAACTTTGACATGATCTCTGGCCCATTTATACAGAAGAAGAAAGCACCAGTTTCATTAGCAACAGCACGAGCAATAAGAGTCTTTCCAGAACCAGGAGGTCCGTAAAGCAGAATTCCTTTTGGTGGTTTCACTCCAATCGATTTGAACAACTGTGGATGTCTCAAGGGAAGCTCCACCAACTCACGAATCTGAGCCATCTGTTTTCTAACACCACCAACATCATCATAACCAACTTCATCCAATCTATTTTCATCTTCCCTCTTGATAGGTTCTCCCTCACAGAAAATCTCAGTGTCTGGGGCAACGACACAGTACTCTGGTGGGTCAGTCTCAATAACCTTGAATTCTATGCTTCTCATGCCACCCCTCACAAGAAAGAGATCACCCTTCCTAACCGGGCGATATGCTTCCAGGAAATAAGCTGTAAATTACAACCAGTATAAAGATTAATCGTGAGAGATATATGAGAGAGTTAGGTATCTAATTCATCAAAAGATTACTAACGGTGGCACCTATCGACAGTTTCAACCAAAAACTGTCAGAACATTATATATTTTCGATGTATTAAGATCAAAAAATCAATTCAACATCAAATAATCAATGAGCTTTTCATGCATAACTGTTGTAAGCAATTAAAAAACTGCAGCAAAATAAATATCATGGCAAGTGAGATTCAATATTTACAGAGTCAGTACCACGTAAGTCCATAGTAATATTGTCAAAGAAGTAGGCTTTGTTAAAACAATCTTACAAATCAAGGCATGTGATTCCAGATGCTTTTCATAACATAAGCAGTGCGGTACAATTCCAAATTGGTTCAAAACCCATCACACTTACAACACCAGGATCATGTAAAAGAATTCACTCACGTTTCAAGTATGCATCAAAAAGATTTCCTGTGACTCCCTCTATTGTATCGTCTATGGGCAGTATGTGAACACGCTTTCCATACTTGACATCGGGACATTGGTGCACAGAAACAACGTCTCCAAGCCTAACCCTGAGGTTGGACCTGACAACCTTATTCATCCTGATTTTTGGTTCATCGCAAGTATCGTCAGCGAGGGCAATGCAGATTGTATCCTTTCTTTTCTTTCCCTAAAGATCGGAAGCATCAAACAGAGAAAATGGTTTTGATCCCATATGAGTTTGTGTATCTTTACAGGGCAATAAACCACGAAAAGAAAAATCAGAGCAATAAATTAGAGAAAAGAACATTCGGTAAATTCCTCGATTCAAAGGAAAAACACCATCAACATTTCATAAGAAAAGAACACTTGATTCTATAACAGAAACCGATTTATCAAGATCTCGACAAACCCCAACGTAAACCCTGAATTTTAACAAACAATAACCAATTACGGGAAACTTAAATTCCAACAAACCTTGATCAAGATGGTGTCGCCTCGGAAAAGTTGGAGCTTCTCCATAGTCTCGGGATGGAGAGAAACGACGGAGTTATCATCGTTGATAGCCTCATCAACAATAAGCCGATTCGGCGACTTCTTCCGCTCCAATATGGCAGTACTGAAGTCCCTCTTCGTACCCTTACTGTAACATCAATCCAAACCCACTAAAAATCAAACATAACTGAAATCAAAGAGACATAGAAAATGTTAGATCTGAGAAAAAGAAAAGATATTTACGCGTCTGAGGATTCTGCTTGGTTAGTCATGGTCGAGAGAGATTGAGAATACAAGTAAAACAGATGCGTAAACCGAGGTGTGCTGGATTTGGGCAATTTATAGGAGATTGAAAATGAAGTGCTGCTCCGTTTCTTGTTTCCAAAGAAAAAAGCTTTATATCTGCCCTATAACCGCATGGATTATACGGTGAATTCTAGAATCTTCAGTGAGTTGGGGTTACTCTATACCTTCCTTGCCAGATTAATTCAGTCGTATGTCTTTATTACTGGCTTTTCGTAGTTGGGTTGGATTTGGTATTGTTGAAGCTGTGAACAAATTGGATGAGACCATCTTCGTAGATTTGACCATTCTAGTGAACAGGCCGATAGACCAAAATGTCGAGCGCTTGGGAAAGCTGCTGGACCCATGAACCATAAAGAAAAGCAAACCCACACACTTTTGTCCAACTCCAACCCATCTCTTTGCTTTTGTTGTAGATAGTTTTGTCGGAAATAGACGACCTATCATAATTAGAACATAGTGTGAATTAATAATAACACCATAAGATGTGAAATCACCACAAACTCGGTAGAAAATTAAGGATCAGACTGAACCAGGATCTTTGCACGGTGATTAGATGATGGTTTAATTTCTAATCTACAGTTCAGTCGAGAATTCCTTACAGTGCAGGCTTATTCCTCTTATGAACCTTAATTTGATTCCATACTTCTCAACAAGAAACAAAAAAGTAAAGAACCGGAAGGAATAGGCGGAGCCTCTGTTCTTTCACTTAAAGATATAGGTACCGTACCATATCGGGTGAAAAATGATACGGTATTCATGTTGTTGGTACCAACCTCAAATATCGGTCGGTATCGGTTGTTTTCGGTCGACACTAGTCGGTATCATTAAATTATGATATAAATGATGATTTAAGGTATTGGTTGGATGATAGATTGGTGTTAGTTTTGTGGTGAATATTTCGATATCTGAATTGATTGGGTGGGTGTATCAGTATGAGTGTATATTGGTTTGATGAAGAAGATGAAAATCGATGGAGATGTAAAGAAAGTAGGATTATCGGTGGATGAAGCCTAAAAAGCATGTAAAACCATTATCTCCTTCTCTTCCTTAAGGCATCACCGAGAATGATGGATAGGAATGCATTAAATGAGAGTGGCTAGGTGGCCAAATGAGAATAAGTTGAAAAGTCAACAAAATTAACAACCAATCACAATTTTTGACAAAATT
>JANIHY010000004.1:54634050-54646886 GCA_027479065.1 Erythroxylum brevipes | reverse complement strand
CGTGAATATGTGAGTGTTTAGAGATAACCAACAGAATAGTTTTTGAGTTGAAAAACAATTGTAAGATAATGGTCTGAATTGAGAAAGATTGTATAAATGATAGTTAGAGGACGAGAGTTAAGAAATTGCAGAGAATGTAAAATGCAGAATATGAAGAGTGAATAATTGATATTTGGTTTTTGATTATTTTGAGATTTTTTAATAAACTTGTATATTTAAGGGTACTGTGAAATTTATGGTGAATGAGTTGATTGAAATGGAGTGGAAATAACTAGAATAAAAATTGAAGTGTTGGATTTTGGAAAGTGGAAGTCTGGAAATTTTCTGAGAATGAACAGTGGATAGTTAGATTTTTGATCTGAAACTCATATAATTTGTCTGTACTGATCTAAAGGTATTTTGACAAAATGGTCTTCATAAAAGTTGTAGATCTTTCTTTTAGCTGTCCATTGATATAAAGTTTGTAAATTTTAGAGTTCTAGATCAAAAGTTATGGAAATTTGAAGTTGAGATGTAGGTGAAGAAGAAGGAGTCGCAGGTCCACCTGAATGTCGCGGTCGTATATGCACACGATCGCGACTTTGCAGGACCATCAGGATGTCACGATCTTGCATGCGCATGATCGCGACTCCGCAGGACCACCCAAATGTCGCGATCGTGCCTTTCCCTGTTTGTCCAAGGGAGGTTTTTTTCTGAACATACGTTGATCTTTTTGTTATAACTTCTTGTCTAGACCTCCAAATGACCTGATTTTTGAAGCATTGGATTCATAACACATTCCTATATCTCTCTATAAAAATTTACAGATTTAATTTTAACTCAAAAAAGATTGATCGAATCAAAGTAAGGGTATCGATTGAAAGAGAATGAACTGGATATTTTACTGAACATGTTACAGTATTTTGATGATATCTTGATCTGTAGAATTCCAAATAAGATGATTTTTATTTTGGAGTAAAAAAGAGATATAGGTCTACAAATTGTATCAAGAAGTTGAATTATGATTCATCCTCTAAGATATTGAATTTCTAGATGGAAGTTGTATATAGTACGTTGTTTTTGAATGTGAACAACCCGATAATATTTGAGCTATATCTTCTAAATTACCAATCCAAATTGAGTGATTTTGGTATAAATGGAAAGATAACACATAGAGGAACACTTTTTTAGAAGAAAGTATGACCAAATTACATCAGTTTCACTTTCTGATTGAATGTGAATAGTAGATCCGAAAGTGTGACTTGGAAAAAATTCTAAAGTGAGTCAATGAGAAAGGAATGGAGATTTTAATAGTTTTAGTGAGGCATAAACCTAAGTATAAATTATAGTTAAATGAGTTTTGATATGGGGATGATTTTGTAATGAAATTAAAGGAAAGATAGCCGTGGTTGTTATGAACATGCATTGTACATAATTCATTTCATACATGTGCATTATTGAACAATTATAATTATACAAAGTTGTAACGTGTGTAAAATGTGTATTGCATAAATGAATTGTATAGGTTAGAACGTTCACATTCAGATGTTTCTAAAATTTAGAAGCAAATGCTAAATTGGAGCGTATTGTGAGTAAACCTAGATGGTCTCATTTCATTATTTGTTTTGTTTTGTTTGATTTTTGTATTAATTGACTACTGAATGTTGATATGAATGTGTCTTGATTGTTGATTCTGGACAGAAGGTCCAATGATTGTGATGATTGATGAGATATTGAAATGCTACTTGTTTGTGAATAAGAAGAACTAAGTGTACTTAATGTGAATGTTAAATGTGTTCTGAATGTGCATTTGCAAGTAAGTGAAAGTGTGATTCTCAACTTAATGTTGAATGCCAGACTAAGATCCAATGATATAGTAATGAGATTAAATGAGAACATGCAAATGTGATTAATACATTCCATCACATGAATGCATAAAATATAATGGCAGTTGTGACCAGAGTAGCCAACGATCAGAGTTTAAAGCTCAACGAATGAAACTGAGCCTCGAGCTCAAAAGTGATTTAGAACCTCAGGCTCAACGTTTAACGAGCTCTGTATCCCCCAAGCGGATAAGGGACAGTTATAATGAGTCCTATATGGAATAGTTTAGGCATTCGGTCATAACAAAGTAACAAATGGAAATGGAGTCTCATGTGCACTGCATATGCATTAAATGAATGATTAAGTGTATTGAATGTGAAGTGTGAAATTGAATGTGAAATGTGAAATATGTGTTATGTGACTGGGTGAGCCATCGATGATGGTCACTCATTGAGTTCGCAAAACTCACCCAAAATTTGCAAATATTTTTTAGGACTCAGAAGAATACCGCGTTAAACAAACGAGAGTATCCCTATAACGTACAAGTAAAAGATAAAGGTTGGGATCAATCGGCTTCTGGAATATTATTTCCTTTATTTTTGTATCAAATTAAGTCTTCGGCAATTATTGTAACTTGTGTATCCGAATATTTCTGTTTTGAAATAAATTTCCAAATCGGAAACGTTTGTATATGGTTCTTGCAATTTAATGAAAAATTGACAAGTATTTTGTATTTGTAACAGGCCCAAATGACTATTGAATTTTCTGATGATTGTATTGCTATGATTGGAAATGTTTATGAAATAAAGTGGGCTCGATTTGGTTATCGATTTTTGTACTTTATGTTTATGGTTTAGAAAAAAACCAATTTGTACTGAAATTTGAATGATTGAGTGCTCTAACATACCACCCACGCAGGGCATAGACTCGGATATCACCCATCGATGTCAGGTTTGGGTCTTGCAGGAGTGGGATGCTACATATGTGGTTTATTACCTTATATGGGCGTTTTTTGAAATATGTGTCAAGTCACAAGCATTTTAGTAATGTCATAGTAGACAACGGCAACTGATCCCCAGTATGAGTCACATGCGTGAGCATTCCTTAAGAGTCTGAGTTGTTAGAAGCACTGAGAAAAATGATGATCTGACAGAATGTGAGAAAATAAAGGTTTATGGACATTTTGGAAATGAGAAATTGTATCTAGTTCTATATGATAGATAACTCTGAATGGATTGCGAACATATATATGTAACATGAATATATGATAGTAGGAAAATGAGATGGAAATGAGGAAAGAGAAAAAGGGGAATGAAATTAGTCATAAATGACTTAATAAGAAATGAATGATGTGTAGTAAGAAGAAAGTTAGAAATGCATATAAGAGAGGATTTTATGTATGAATGAGATAAAGAAAAAAAGGATGACGAATCAAATGAAAAAAATTGATGCACTCGATATGGAAGTGAACTCATTACGAAATGAGGTAGCCTTGGAAGAGGTAAATTATGGTAAATTGGAGTAAAATTGGTGTTAGTATGTTTGATAATGAGAGGAGGATAGTGCAGGGCACAACAATGGCCTGACAAAAATAGGTTTCTGTCACGATCGTGTAGGGATGCCCTAATCATGGGCAGGAACAAAAATAGAAATTTTGTCTAGAATCAATTGGAATTCAAGTATCATTAGTGAATGTTATTAATTGGAGAATAGACATAAATACATTTTTAGATAAGATGTAATGATTTTGATGGTTTATACCAAGGTATTAGAGTAAACGAGTTTGCTTAATGCCTTATTGAGCCTTATTATAAAGGATGTTCTAATCATATAAGTTATGGCATAGATTGATCTTATCGAGACATTATGAAAAGTTGAAATTGATCTTCTTAAGGTATTAAGAATGACTGATAAGTAATCATGAAAAATAGTTGATTGATAAGGATTTCATGAGCAGTATTGAGGATAGTATCAAGAAGTCTTCTTCCAAAGAAGAATTTTACTGAGATAGGTTTAGTAAACTAGATGTTTCAATTTAATAATGAGGAATGAAGGAACAAATCAGAAATGAATATGTAATGAATCAAAAGTGAATATTGCAGTCATATCCCTAGTGGAGACTTAAGCATAAGATGCAAAATATGTTATTGAGAGTGTATGCATTTTGTTTAATGTAAAGTATCTAACTATGTGACTGGATTTTTGAATTCGAGGGGACACACTCGCTAATGTGAGGAGAACTTAGGTCCACACTATAGCTTGTGTAAATATGTTTGGGAGACACAAATGATATATGATGAATGTGTTACCAACACAGGAAGTTATGTTTACAAATAAATTAAAATGTGTGGAGAAACTGATATGAATGAACAGATATTGGAATAATTCAATGTGAAATCTGAGAAACTCTAAAGGATGGATAAAATTATTCAAGAAAGATAAGTCAATTAGGAAATTTAGAATAACACGAGATAATATTTCCTCATTGAGGAACTAGTGACTTAAGGAATTACGAGAACTAATCAAGGGCATATGAAGTTTTGACAATATTTGTTTGAATCAACAAATGCCCCCGATAGTATGATGACATTGAAAATTAAAGTGATCCAAACAAAATCAGATCAATTAGTGACAATGATCATAAACGAGATATTGAATGTATTCAAATACTTAAGAAGAATATTTTGAATATTTGAGAGAATCTTACATATCACGAAGGTAAAAATAGTTATGTGCCAAGTTCCATAAAAGTGAATCTTAGCCTGATCAAATAAACTATGGGTGGTATAGTATTTGAACATGGCACATTGGGAGATCCAAGAAAAGGGAGGTAATGATTAAGTGAGAAACTCCAAGGCATAAGTGAGAGATCTGAAATTTGTCAAAATTAGCTAGAAATTAGACACTACCAAAGGTTTTAAGGATATTTTACTGATCTTAACTCTTTGAAAAGAATGTCTGAGGAAAAACGTGTAAATCATACGAATGATGAATGTAAAGAGAATTTTGAGGAAGTATAGCATCAATGATAATTATATCATTTCGATTTGGAGATTCTATAGTATACAATGATATCTTTATAAGAGATTAGGATAAAATCCAATGCAGAATAATTAAATGATTTCTTATGTATGGAGACAGTTTAAGCCTCACGGGTTGAATTTTGATATATAAATCGGAACTTGCTGCAATAGTGATTGTTTTGAAAGTTTGGAGATATTATATGTAGAGAAACATTTTGGATATATATATGAATATATAGATTAGTAAAGATTGAGGTAATTATTGAGTTAGAAAAGATTGAAAGGATTGTGCAAATGAGTATTTCCTAATAAATTAAGCTATTGTTGCAATCAAATGCATTGAATAGAAAATTCAATAGCAGAGTATCACAACTTTGGATATTGGGGTTATCAAATCTAGTGTGATAAAAAGTGTAGAGTGTTGAGTTGATTAGGGGAGAGGAAGTATTTTAGTTATTAAAATTTAAAATTAGTTTTGCATAAAAGGATTAGCAAAACTCAAATCGAGAATTTAGAAATTGTGAATCTTATCAAGGAAAGTGAAAATGAATCTAAATTTTTGAGTCTGAATCGAAAGAATGATATTTTGTGATCGAAATAAGAAGTATGTGTACCCGATAAAGATAATTGAGTCAAGAGATTGTTAGAGAAGCGCAATAACAACCTATGATATACATCCTTAGGAATACATCGAAAGGGCCTTTGATGGCTAATAATGTGGAACCAAGTGATTACATATATAAGTTGGTAAATGTCTTAACTATCAGGGATATGCTTGAAGCTTATATTTTGAAGTTTATCGGAATATGAGATCAATGTATAGTTCAAAGTGATATCATTAGAATACTCTATGAGGTGCAATATAAAAAGAAGGAGTCGTTCACCCCTACATTGAAATGAAGAGGGTCTAAAAACGAATGAAGGCCAAAATTGATTCGAGATGCTATTGATGAGCGAAATGAATCTACAATAGGAGTTAAGTGATCCAAGATAATGAAGAATGAGTTAAGTGGTTCAATATTGAGGTTATGGAATATCGTGAGATAGATATAAGAGTTAAGTGTAGTAACACTAAAGAGATGTAAAATAGCAAGAGAAAGATGAAATACTTCTAAGAGTATCACCTTGCCAAGGTACACGTAGATGGAGATAAAGGTGTAAATAGGGGAAACTAAGTTTGACATAAATTGGTCCATATAAAACTATGGTGAGAATAGGACTATGGATTTATGAGTTAGTATTAACCATAAAAGATGTTTCAGATTCACACAGTGTTACATGGATATGGTTAGGAAGTATCGTTATGATCCGATAAATGTGTTATTGAAACTGGAAGTGAAATTTTGAGTAATCTAAAACTCATCAAGGGATAAATTTTAAAGTGAGATATCTACAAAAGGGATTGAGAGACCTATTAAATCTATCAACTGTGGTCTTTTGGAAGAAAGTATTCGAGTGGTGAAGTTATATGAGAAACAGATGAGCATATGAGGTAATAGTACCCCTGCCTTTTTAATTAATCAGATATTAATTTCAAGGACGAAATTTCTTTTAAGGAAGGGAGAGTTGTAACATCCCGTTACCCATATTAAGGCAAAAACAATAAATGAGAGAAATTGCTGAGAAAGTAGGAAACACATTCATGCTCATGCATAGTATGGCATACACATACACATGAATAGTGAATTTTTCTGCACATGAAAATAATTGTACATGCATTCATGAATAATTTCGAGTATAATTGGATTGATTTGTGAATTTTTTAGAATTATGAATATTTTTACATTGAAAATTTTATGGGTTAGTGGAATTGTGATATTTTTTAATTTTGGTGATTTTACGATTTATTTTCAAAAATTATAGAAATTTATGGGATTTTTATGGAAAATAGAAAAATAAAATAGGAAAAAAAGAAATCAAAGGAATATTCGGAGATGATTAGATTGTAAAGAGGAGAATTATGAGAGTTAAAGGAATCAGTTAAAAAGGAACTTAGTTTAGGCTTAGACCTTATAAAAGTGACAAGTGTAAGTTGCTTTTATAATTTGTCAGAAGTAAGTTTTGATATTTGTGAGTTAAAAGACTAAGTTTTCCTAAGTTCCTTCTTTATCATATCACCTTCTCCGAAACTCTTCCCATACACAGAGTTTTTCTTCAAACACCTTCTGAGAAATCACTTTGTTTTTCCTTCCTCTACCACACTGCTATTTGTCTTTTCTACCAAAAAAAAAAACAAAAGTTGGTTAGAGTTCAAAATGGATTACGTGATTTTACATGAGATTAGGGCTTGAAGATAGTTGAAGATTTTGGAATCTTTAACAAGTAAGTAGTGAATAAATTCATTAGAGTTGGGGATTTATGAAATACATTTGATGAATTACTATCATATGCATGGAAAATGATGTTTACGTGTATATATTCATGAACACAGTGTAGATGGGATGAAATTTTGGTTTTAGTGTTGAATTAGTATTTAATGGATTGTTAGTGATTAAGTGATGTAAAAATGATTTTTGAAGTTAGAAATAGAAATGAGGAGGGAAAAATGGGGTGAGCTACACAGCTCAGTGGCTAATATATATATAGCCATCAGTAACTAGCACAAATTCAAACATACATATGTATATGTACTTAGCAATTCAAGCATTCTCAAATCTATTCTAGCAATTTGATCACTGACCAATAAAGTTCAAGAACTCAATTAAGCAAGTTAATGCATGACACATCACATTCAAATGTATCATACTCAATAATTAAAAGACGCAATGCATAAACAAATGGCTCGAAGGCTCTATGGAAACAAAATGGTGAAATCGAAGTCTACACCATAAACAAAATGAGTCAACTTCGGAGCTCATATGCCATAAGCGAGTAGTCGGGAGAAAGCTCTTGTCAATGTGCACATGACGAACATAATGGTTCCACTATCGCCCAAGCAAAAGCATATATTCACTTTATCAATATTCTACTCTCAACTTCCTTCCAAAATTTTGTATCCTTAAAAACTGAATTTAAAATTAATGTTTTTACAAAACTTATATCCCTATGTCTCTAGTTTACAACAAATCAAAAATCATTTTATTTGGACATCTACAGAAACAATTATGCCTAAAATACCGAAGTATATCTGTGCAGAAAAATGGAACTCACCGCGGCGAAATCAAAAGTTCGCTGCGGCGAAGATGCTAGAGTTCGTCGTGGTGAACGTTTCCAAAAACCCAAGCTGAAGACATTTCTCGACATTCTTCATCTATACACTTCCCATCTTTCAAATATAACCCATATTAACACTAAAACATCTCTTCTACTTCATTTCCAAGCTCATTTCAACACAAGAACATTAACAAATACATCAAAATCTATCTTTGATCATTAACCCTAAAAGATTAAAACATTTCCATACACCATTCATCAACAACTTCCTATCCACATTCCACATTGTCTTTCACTTCTAACTAACACTAATTATACTTCATCTAACAATGAAGAAGAGGTAAAGTTTATACTTACTTGATTTAGCTCCAAATTCTTCAAACTCTTCAAGATTTTCACAAACCCTGGCTTTTCTCTTTTCTCTTCTTCTCCCTCTCTTCCACGATACTCTCTTCTCACACAAGACAACAATTACTTCTTCTTCTTCTAATTTACACTCTTAATGATTGTAAGATGACCCTTATGCCCTTCTACTTATGCCTTATGACCTTTAAACTTAAGTGATCTACTAAGATTGCCCCTCATGCATTCTTACTACATTTATACTTTAATTCCATCAATTTAAGCAATAAATCCTCCTAACATTGGCATGCTAATGCCTCCAAAATAATTAATCTATTAAGACCTCAAAATAATTTAAATCATGCTTAATAAAATAAATAAATAATTTGGGGCCCAACATATTGGATACTTAGAAATCTTAATTGCAAAAGTTGATGTACATAAGGGTTTATTTGCCAATTGTTAAAAGTTAAAGGACTTAATTGTAATTTTTCAATTCTTGGAGGATCAATATGTAATTTTATATAGTTAAGGGGCTTAATTATTATTTTCAAAAGTCCGGGGACCAAAATAAAAATAAAAGTTTTGGTCATTCCTAAATTTTGAGCTTAATTGCAAATTTAGGAAAAAATTAGAGGGTATAATGGTAATTTCACATAAGCTAAAGGCAAGAAGATAATTTCACCACATTTGGTCAAAGAAGAGTCAATCTTCTAGACCCTTCTTCATGTATGGTCGTGCGCCCCACCATTAAAGACTTGAAATATTTTGTTTTAATTAAAAGAAAAGAGAAGTAAGGAGAAGAGAGGAGGAGAAAAACTCATTTTTTGCCATCACTAAAATTCTACGCTTCTTTTGGATTCTCCAACCCAAATCAAGTTGTTCTAAGTTAATTTGAGATCAAGGAACTCAAATCTATCATTAGATTTGAGAAATTCTTCATTAGATTTGAGAAATTCTCAAAGGATTTTAAGATATCACCAAAGGAAGGTTTAGGTTAGTTTTGTCTCATCTCTCTCCACATTATGATTTTGAGTTTGGTGTTAAGATATGTTGTTCTCCATGCTTGAATATGCATGAAACATGGTTTAGATGAATGAAATGAGTCATGGAGAAGTTTCCTTAAGCCAAAAATGAAATGTTCTTTTTTGGTGAAAGTTTGTGAATTTTTAAATATCTTTTGAAATTGATGATTTAAATGAATTCTATGGTGTTAATTGTACATGTATAATGTAAATTGATGATGAAAAATGAATAAATTGTATATTGGATAAGCCTTGGTCGAAATGATGAGAGAAGAAATGGATTAATGTAATGAGTTGTATAATTATGATAAAGATGGCTTAAATGAAGGGAATTGGGTTGAATGTAGTGGTGAAATGTGTTGTTGTTTGGAAGTGTTGGTTATATAACAAGAAAGGAGCATGAATTACTATGATAAATTCTTAAAAATATAATAAAATACCTAAGTGAACTTCGCTTAAGATTTAAGGATTCGTAATGATATGCATTGGAAAGTAACTTTCATTTTTACTTAGAGTAAACTTGAATTTTTGTTTAGATTGATGAGTAATGACCTAATGTGTTTGGATGAAAATGTGCTTAATTATGTTTTGAAATGAGTATTGGATTAAAGGCATTAAATGCCTTGGAAAAAGCAAAAAAAAAGCTAATGTGAATAGTAAAGGAAGTAACCATATGAGAAGCTTAATGGTCAAATCCTATAGCTTAAAGATAGTAATATTGTGTTTTATACAGTTATGTGATGGTGTATAAATATGAGATACATGTTGGAGTAGTAAATACATTGTATATTTTCTTGTATAAAGGCTTGGGTGCTGTGAATCAAGAAACTTGTACTGAAGATTGTTGAAGTCAAAGGAGTATACACTTTCTTTTGAGGTGAGTTAGGGAAACCATATCTCTCAAATGAGATTAGAACATCCTAAGACATGCATGATGACTTGTATGTGAATTTTGAATCTAGTTAATGCATAGTGTAATTGAATCTCAAATGAATGCTAGCATACTTGTGTATTTACAAAATGACATTATTTTGAATAACACTTTGCATTTGGAGTGCAAAAGATGACTTTTATTATATCAAATAATGTTATGGAATCTACATATGCATAATCGAGTCATGTTTACTGCATAGTTGTGTCCACTTTTGTCTTAGAGCCATGGTAAGGTTCTATTTTGTTAGTTGGATCGATAAATAAAGGCATGGTGCCTTACTTGATTTTTTTGTACTTGATATTTGTATACAATTTTTGTGACTAGTGAGGTAACGATTGGCCACTCGTGTGCTAGGCACAACAGATTAAGCGACCCCTTTATCTTTGACGTTTGTACATAAAAGTCAAGTCCCCGTATTGATACCTTTCTACGGGACTTGTGGGTGATTCCACACCTAAAGTCTGGTCACTGACGAGGTCATCACCTAAGGTCATGACGCTCTTCTGGTCACTGACGAGGTCATCACCTAAGGTCATGACGCTCTTGCCAACTGCAGTCCAGACTCACCGCGGATGAAAGTCACGCGAATATTGGGAATCAGTAGGTGTGCATACTAGTTTGGCCAACTAGCGATGACACACATGATTGTTTTAGCTTATTCTAATATTTGTTTTTTGACAAAATTTGATTTATACAGGTGATGCTTTTCTACTTTTGTGCACTATAATTGGAACCTATGTTTACCAGATGAGTGATTAATAGGCTAGGCCTATATGATTCCTAACCAATTTATGTTGAGTCATAGGCTAGGCCTATGTATTTCTATGTCATGTCTGCTCACTTCATTGGTTGCCTACACCGTCTTGGTGTGTATTGAGTTCTATTTACGATGTATATTTTTCTTGCTCACTAAGAACATAGTGTACTCATACCCTCCACTTTCCAAACATGTCAGTTAATTTAGTGAGCTTGAAACTCTGAGTGAATCGTGTTGTCTTTTGACATTTTCGGGGCATTACTGCATGTGTGTAGTCTCTGTTTTGTAAATTTGTTGCATAGTGACTCATGAACTGTTTGTATTAGGTTGGTTATGTTGATATACTTTATGATCTTATAAATTAACTCTTGGCTATCTTATTGTTTGTAAAAGACCTTAAGTATAAACCTTTGGTATTGTCGTTGAGATTGCTTTTCAGTGGACTTAAAAGTCCAGAAGTTGTGGTAAAATTTTAATGTGAATATAAAAGTGCATTTAAAACTAATTTACAGGTGTTTTGATTGAGTTTTGGGATTTTTAAAATACAATCGTTGTGCTGCCTAAATGTTTTCAAAAAAGGTATTTAGTTCGCCTTGCATAGTTATATTAAGAGTATCATGAGTGTCTTTATTCCAGATATGTTGCAGTTGTCATGTGCCCGATATGGTACCGAGTCGTGACATTTAATGTATAATAACTTTTGGGACATTTTTTGACAACATGAAAGATGATAAAAGGTGCTAAGAGGATGATTGATATATTGAATTGATGTATGCTTGAGGACAAGTATAAGCCTAGTTTGGGCAAATTCGAAAAGATGTTTTTAAGTCATTTTAATTGGACTTATCTCTTTTGTTTGGAGTTAATTTTGGTGCTTAATTGTTAAAATAAATATTTATTTTATTCTAAGAGGTGACAAGTGGATATTTAATCAAATTTGACTTCAAATATTTAATTGGAGCATCATTTGCTAAAGTCATGAATTTTGAAAAGATGGAGTCAAAGAGGACATATTGTTGAACCTAGCAAGACGAGATCATAATGCCTAGAGTTAGACCCACTTTAAGAAGTTCAGTAGAATTACGAGACATTCTTAGCCCTTTTGTATAGGTATTTTAATTTGTTTAAATGACTATCTCTAGAATATTGATAAAAGATAGTTTGTGGGGAGGAGAGCAGAAGAAAAAAATATTACACACAAAATTTCACACATGATCATTATTCTTTTATCTTCTTTCTTGTATCTTTAATGTGGAATTATAGTCGTTAGTGGCTAAATTTAAATTTAATTAAAGGGGAATAAAAACACCATTTTGTAACTTTGGAAGGTTTTGTTCTAAAACCAGATTTTTTTAATTTAAGTATTTCTTGTTTTGTGCTGTTCTATTTTACGAGTCAATAAATTTATTATTAATTATTTTATTAATTTATGTAAGTTGAATGATCCGTAATTTTCATGAATGATTAATATAAGTAGCAAGTAGGTTATTTATTTATTTACATATTTAATTTATAAAAAATAAAAAATAAATTAAATAGTTATAGTTATCTTAATTATTTAATTTAGGGTTTATTCTTTTTTATTAAGCTTATTGCTATCATCTAGTTAATATAGAATGCTATCTCACTCAATCAATTAATGCTAAGTTTTAATTTGAATAATAGATTTTAATCAATTAATTTAGGAAAACTAAAACCTATTATGGCTATCCTAAAAGGTTTCAAAAAAATGCTTTAGTTGCAAAAAGTTGTTCTTTTAAAACCAATGATCAAAATTATAATTGGATAAAACCCTTCCC